>ML382518.1:0-14915 GCA_005239525.1 Nicotiana knightiana | reverse complement strand
TATTAACTCCAATTATTCTAAAAATGATCAACGACCAGGATTCAAGCGAAATTGGGTCGGGTTAGGTAGGGGTTTGGGTCTGGTTGTATTGGGATAATTTAGTTAGGCATTTGGGCTGGTTATATAGGCTATAATAAAATAAGGCCATTTGTTAAATACCCAAGCAAGTTAATTAAACCAATTTGTAAAATAATCACTAATTATAAAAACTGAATTTCATGCATAGATATGTTTTTGAAAAATGGTTATTTAACATTTAAAAAATATAAAAGACTAATTTCTGGTAAAAATAACACGAAAATTATATGCATGGGCTATAATTGCAAAGTTATTGCAATTATAGTAAAAAATGTTCCAATTAGGCTATTTATAGAATAATTGGAGTTAATAAGACCATAAATAGTAATATTAAATCAAGAAATATTTTGGAATCATTTGTGATGCAATTTTATAATTATTTATTAAAATTAAAATACTAGGTAAATTAATAGGAAATATGAAAAATACCAATTGATGCTAATGCATGATTTTGAAGATATATATGCAATTAAAAAATTATTTTGGTAAAAATTGGGTATCAACAACATCCGTAGTCCCAATTTTAAATATGCAGTACAGGGGGATCTCCCGGAATACGTCCGTAGTCCCAATTTAAATATGCAGTACATGGGGATCTCCCGGAATACGTCTGTAGTCCCAATTAAATATACAGTGCAACAAACAAAGACAACAATTATAGTACGACAGAAAACTCGTACATCACCACATCAAATACAAAGCAACCATGACAATAATACAAGGTACGACGAATAAATCAATACAAGAACTTCAATTCACAAAGAAACAGTAGAACATCGTTCACAAGGAATAATCACGGTAAAGAATGCTAAGTGTAAAGAGAACAACTGACCAGGAAAAAGACAAGGCAAAACAACAAATCCACAAAAATTCAAGTCAACAATAAAAAGCCAATACAAGTCAAATATTCCAAGTAAGGACAAGTCGACTAAGATATAAGTTATCTAAACCTTTTATGAGGTTGAGCAATTATGAGAGATTTTCAACAATTCAATTAATTATAGGCAGTTTATGAAAATATAGCATGACGATAGAAGAGGTAAAACCTTTGGTTAAGTCAAAATCAGGGTCAAGTAGGCGGTAAGGGTAAATCCTAAAGCAATTATCTCTAATCAAGGCATGTAGAGGTGAAACTTACAAATAAGAACTCAAGCGTATCAAGGACAACTTCATACAAGGTGAATATAAGGACCTAAAAGAACCCTAAAAGTCCAACCTACTACAAAGAAGTCCGAGTACACACTCGTCACCTCGCGTACACGGACTACAATCAACATACAAGACTCAAATCCTAAGGGGTAATTTCCCCACATAAGGTTAGGAGAGATACTTACCTCAAAGACGACAATCTGGTACTCTAAAATGGACTTCTCGGGTGAAAATGCCTCAAGACAGCTCAAAACCAACTAGAACAACTTCAAAACACACATAAAACTTATAAGGAACTATTCCGGATAATAAAGCTTCAATCTTTATCAAATTCTAAAAATCGGTCCAAAAGTCGACCCCCGGCCCGCACCTCGTAACCAAACAATTTTTACAAAATCCGAATATCCATTCCAATATGACTTCAACCATATAAAAATTATCAAATTCGGATACTATTTCATCCCTCAAATCATGATTTTTCATTTTACAAATTTTCTTCAAAAAAACCAACATTTTCTTCAACCCAAAACACAAATTTAATGATAGAAATGAAGGTAAAATTATGGAATACATTAAATACTTGGTGAAGAACACTTACCCAAACGGGTTGCTTGAAAACCACCAAAAATCGCTCCCAAATACGAAGTCCAAAACTCAAAATCTGAAGAAAAATGGCCAACCCTCACTTAAATGAATCTGCCAGGACTTCCGCACCTGCGGTCAAAAAGGCGCATCTATGCAACCGCTTTTGCGGTCCACCGTGGTCCACCTAACCGCACGTGCGGCTTTTCACTTAAAGGCCACGACTGCATCTGCTCCCCAGGAACCGCACGTGCGCTCCAATATTTCGCACCTGCGGAGGATGCCCAGTCCGCTTCCTCTCGCACCTGCGCCTTCTTTTTTGCACCTGCGAAGATCGCACCTGCGGTTCCCTATCCGCAGGTGCGGCCACTCCAGAACAGCAGCATCAACTGCATTTTCAAACTTCAAACTTCCCGTTAACAATCCGAAATTATCCCGAGCCACTCGGGACCTCAACCAATTACACCAATAGGTTACATACCAATACACGAACTTTGTCGAACCTTCGGAATCACCAAAAAAACATCAAAACGCCGGATCAACCTCGGATTCAAGCCTAAGTATTTCTAAACTTCCAAAATTTGCTAATGATGCCGAAACCAACCAAACCACGTCTGAATTACCTAAAATTTTGCACACACATCAAAAATGAAACTACGAGCCTATTCCAACTTATAGAATTCCATTCCGACCCCTATATCTAATTTTTCACTGCCGATCGGAAATCAAAAATTATTCAATTTCGCCAATTCAAGCATAATTCTACCATCGACCTCCGAATTCAAATCCAGACGCGCACCTAAGTCCAAAATCACCACACAGAGCTTTTGACATCATCCATAACTCATACCGAAGCCATTCAAACAAAATTTAAATTCCGGTCATATTCCACCGCTTAAACTTCCAAAACTAGAATCCTTCTTCTAATTCGACTCCAATCATCCGGTAATTGAATCCAACCATGCACGCAGGTCGATATACACAATGTGAATCTATTCAAGACCTTATGCCACTGAACGAAGCTTAAATTATTAAAACAACCGGTCGGGTCGTTACACTCCCTCTCCTTCTGCTGGCGGAGGAATTTTGTTATTATTACGATGTTTTCCCAACTCAACTCACGCCGTATGCTTACAAACTCATAAGGATGCTCACCAAATTTATCGAGTTGGCCGAGGTCGAACTCACACTTCGGCATTTAATACACCTATTCACCCCTAGATGTCATATGGGGAGATGTTGAATATTCGCCACCGAGGAGGCAAGTGCTTGGTGGTGAAGATGGACGATAAAGTTAACCCCCAATTTTGGTTCAACTTCTTCTTCGTCAAAACCGAGGATGTGGTGGCCAACGTCGACGGTTTTCCTGAGGCTTGGAATTGTACTAGTAAGTACCTAATTTCCTTGTTTGTAGGTATCTAATTTTTTCCCTTGCTTGGTTGCGGGCTTTGACCTCAGGTTTTTTTATCGTGCAGCTAAAATCTTGCCTCCGCCTTTGGTTGAAGACATTTTCGACTGGGTTGGTCGGCTCCTCCCTCACACCATGGAGATCCGTGAGTGGTCGGGCTTCTTCAAGAGGTTTGGCATGCTCTCCCTCCCTTCGACTGGTAAGTACCTTTCGTCATTGGACTCTTAGTTCTTTTTCTTTTTCTTTACCTTTGCTGATCGTCCCCTTTCCCTGTGTGCTTTCTAGCTTCAGCCAGGGGATCTTCGAGAAGGTTGAAATCTCCCGCACCCGCATTCCAAAAGAGGAAAACCATTATGTCCTCAGCTCCCGCCCTTCTTAGATAGCGACCGCTTCTGAATATGTCCGACCGTGGAGACTTCGGCCGCGAAAAATTTGGCTCCTCAGTTGTTCCGTTATCGATGAGGACGAGGGGCCTTTACATGGTGATGGGTATTTGGTGCCTCGTAAGAGGAGGTCTGTAGATGCTGGCAATGGGGTTGCCCGGGCCGTTGACTTGATGGATGGTGATTTTTTGCTGCACGAGACGACGACCATTATCATTAGTGATGATATCGAGCCGGGGTCCGAGACTCCGAGGTTGACGGAAGCCAACGTGGATGTGCCCCTTCTTCTGTGGTGATAGAGGCAGACGGATCGGCCACTGCCATTATCGATACTTCCTTACAAGAGGAGGCATCGACTTCCCAACCAGCTACTAGTACTCCATTGCCGTCCAACGAGAGAGGCAAAGGCGTCACTGAGGAGGGCGATGAGTCAGGTTTGGACATTGATGTAGACGATCTGAAGATGATAGAGTAAGGGTTTACCCAACTTGAGATAAGGTTGGAGGGGTCTAAGAGGACCATTGTGATCCCTATGGATCGTGACTTACTGAAGAATACAGAGGACGTGGTCCCTGGACTCAGCCCTATTTGTTTCGAGATAGAGGGTAAAACCCTCAAAGAGTTGGATGACATCATTTTGTCAAGGAGCATTTCCGGTCTCGCTCTTATAGTGAATGTCTGGTGCTTTGTCCTTCTCCTCTTCTTTGTCTTTGTTTTTTAGGGTGTTTTCATTTCTGACTTATTTATTTTCTTTTTGTGATTGCAAACGGCGATTTTGGAGATCGAAAGCCCCCGGATGGAGGAGAGGCATAGAGAAGTATTTTTGAGGTTGAAAAACAAGTACTTAGAGTATCACGACAAGTACAGAGAGTTTCGCATGAGATTTTGTGAAGGCGGCAATATGCAAGCCCTTCCTGATGAGTTGAAGGAGAAGGACGATGAGCTGGTGAAAGCCATCGAGAAGTGTAGCATCCTTGAGGGGAAGTTGAGGAGTAGGGAAGAGGAGCTTGCAGTCAGCAGGGGCATAGAGACCTAATGCAGTGACCCCTTCAAGCTCAAGTGGTCGAGTTGCGCGGGAAATTGGAAAAATGTTGGCTTCAACTGGAGGCCCTTAATGGTGGAGTTTCCGATAATCAGAGTGATCTTGAGAAGGCGTAACTTCTCATTTGGAGGCTCGGAGGAAATCGGAGATGCTTGAGTTGGCGAATAGGACCCTCCAGGCACAGTGGGAAAATGATCAGTCCACGACGAAAGCTAAAGAAGATCAACTAGAGGAGAAGAGAGGAGAGTTGGAGAGGGATAACTACATCCTTCATGATCAGGTGGCCTCTTTGGAAGCTAAGAAAGCCCAACTGCTTGCACATTTATCTTCTTCTCTTTCTTCAAATTTTCCCAACGTTACTCAGAAATTATATGAGGAATGGATTCACGTCGAGGCTAAGTTAGATGTGTTTCAAGATTTACATAAGGCGGGATTTGTTTCTAAGGTCGTCCTCGAAGATGTTCGTGTTAAGCCTCGTGAAGCTCGAGTCGCTTGAGGGTATGATCCCGCTAAACCTGAGGTCGGTGAGGGGGATGATGAGGGCGTAAACCGGCTTGGAGAGGATGCCCCATATGATACTGCTTATCGTGAGGGCGATCGAGATGGCGAGGGAATCAGTGGCCAAGATGGTGAAGGCACTGAAGATCGTGATGGTGGCGATCGGTAGTTTTATTTTTGCCTCGTAACTTTTTGTGTTTTTTTTTGCCGACGTCTTCATAGGCCTTTGTAAAATGTTTAAGCATGAAATATCAAAGTTTTTATCTGCAACTTCTTCCCTTTCTATGGTTTACTTTCTGTACTTGTATGTTTTTTGTTTCTATTATTTGCCTGTTTCACTCTTTCCTTTGTTGGTGTTGTCTTTTAGCCGGTCGTGGCGTTGGAGCCGATTACACATTGTTTTCCTTTTTCTATCTTTTGTGTTTGAGATCCGGGCGAGGGTCGATAGGTGTTTTGTTGATCGTAATCGATCTTGAGCTTTTGTCAAATCGCGGTAGAGGGAAGATAGGTATTTGTTCGAGCGGTGTCGATTATAACCTTTTATTAAATCATGGCCGAGGGCCGATAGGTGTTTTCTCGAACGGGGTCGAACATAACCTTTCCTTAAATTGCGGTCAAGGGCCAGTAGATGTTTGTTCGAGCAGGGTCGAACATAACCTTTTGTAAAATTACAGCCGATGATCGGTAGGTATTTGTTCGAGCAAGGTCAAACATAACCTTTCATTAAATTGTGGCCGAGGGCCGGTAGGTGTTTGTTCGAGCAGGGTCGAACATAACCTTTTATTAGATTGCGGTTGGGGTCCGGTAGGTGTTTGTTCGAGCAGGGTCGAACATAACCTTTCGTTAAATTACGGCCGAGGGCCGGTAGGTATTTGTTCGAGCAAGGTTGAACATAACCTTTCATTAAATTACGGTCGAGGGGCAGTAGGTGTTTGTTCGAGCGGTGTCGAACATAACCTAAATGCGAGAAAGATGTGTTGATAAGTGCAAAGTTTATTGCTTTGACATTGTTGCTTTGGTTACATACTTGGAGAAAATTACAGATTTTTGGGTGTTGACTAGAGTTCCAGTCCCAGTCCCGGTCTATCTAGTCCTTTCATTGGTCGATCTAGAGAGTATTGAGAGGTCGAGAAATGAAATAGTAACCATGTCCCTACCTTCGTGTACTTCGACTCGAAGCGTTACCTTCGCCGCCTCGTTAAAAATCTCCTTGAGAAAACCCAAATGGGATAAAACTCAAGTGAGGAGAAAAAGAGTAAGACTTGGGGGACGCTTTTTCTCTCAGAAGTTTAAGTATTTGAGGTGGCTGATATTCCAATTGTTTGGTAGTAGCTTTCCTTCCATTGTCTCCAATTGGAATGAACCCTTGTTTGATTCGGCTATGATTTTATATGGACCATCCCAATTTGTTCCTCGCTTGCCTTCCCTGGGATCTTTGCTCGCTTGAGTTTTAGCTTTCAGTATGTAGTCCCCGAATTTGAGCGGTCTAACCTTTGCGTCTATTCTGTGCTCGTGTTTGGAGTTGTTCAGTAGGCCCACAATACTTTTGGTACTATTTCTGGCCGGTCCATTGGCATCTTCGAGCTTCTTATTCATGATATTTAGTATTGACTTGTTGGAGGACTCCGTTTTCCCGTTACCAGTGGGGTGATATAGGGTCGAGAGTATCCTCTTGATATGCCATTTTTCAAAGAATTCATCGGTTTTATTTACTGTGAATTAGGGTCCTTTGTCACAACTGATTTCTTTGAAAAGGTCGAATTGACAGATGATGTTTCTCCATATAAAGGTGATTACCTCTTGTTCCCGTATTTGGGTGAATGCTTCTGGTTTCACCCACTTAGAGAAATAGTTAGTTAAAACCAAAAGGAATCGTACATTACCTCGCCCTGCTGTTAGGGGGCCCACGATGTACATTCCCCATTTGATGAATGACCAAGATGAGGTGACCGAGTGGAGGTGCTTTCCCTCTTGGTGAATCATTGAGGCATACTATTAGCATTGTACACATTTTCTCACGAAATCTGCGACTTTATTTTTCATGGTGGGACAGTAGTATCCTGCCCGTATGAGGCATTTGGCCAATGCTCGATTTCTGGGGTCAGCTCCAAATGGCCTTCATGGACTTCTTCGAGGACGTGTTGGGTTTGGTTCTGGCCCAAACACTTCTCCAAAGGGCCACCATAAGCCTCTTGTACAGGTCGTTGTTGGTTGATTTCCCAGTGCACACGCAAGTGTACGTGGTCGACAAGTAATATAGGAATTGAAGTCCAGATATCGTACCCACAGGGACTTGTGATTTAACTATCCACTAAACTAAACTCAAACAAATATTTAACTAGAATTAATCTAAAATAGTAAATCAAAAGATTAAATAGACAACTAACTTAAAGACGAATTCAAGGTAAATTGATATTCTAGAGTTATGGGTTGTTAAACAATCACGTTGAGTTTTCGACCTAAATCTTCTAATCAGGTTTATTGATTGACGAGGTTAATATTGCTCGTAGTCTTCTCCCGAAGTACAACTCGCCTATTCAAGTTAACCTAATGCCTATATTCCTATGGAATCAGGATTAACAAGAACGCATTAATAATTCCCGTATAATAACCAAGCAAGGCGATTAGGTATATTCCTATCCTAACTGCAAATCCGCTCCCCTGAAGGGTTAAGATCTTGCTCTACCCAATCTTATATGCAATCTAGAATTCCCTCTCCCGAGTTCAACCCTAGATTCGTAGATAGTAGTCAATTGTGATCAAGCAATTGAATAATTAAGCACAAGATTGAATAAACAAACCAATTAAGATAAACAATAAGAATAATTCAAGCTTCAACTACAACATTCATGTAACACCCAATACTCTAGAACGAATAAACTATAAAACTAAAAGAAGAGAAGAGAAGAAAAACTGAGTAGAATCCTCTGTCAAAGGTTCTCCCACGAAATTCCTGCCTCTGTCTGCAAAAAGCCCCGCCTAAAAAANAAAATTTATCTCTTATGTGACAAGCACATCAATGATCAAGAAAGAAACGCCTACGTCATCTCCCGTGGTCGTCATCAAGCACATCAATGTGTGTCGTCCTGCAAATATGCGATAATATGATTGCGCCATTCCAAGTTAAGTTTATGGTTCTTACCTCGAATTGATCTAGTGATGAGTTGGGGAGATGGACTATGCATTTATCTCCGATTGTGATGCTTTTGGTCGTTGGGGCTAGTTTGGTGAGGCCATCTGCCTCGACATTCTGTGCTCGTGGGATTTGATCGAGCTGGCACTCGTCAAACTGAGGCAATAACTTGCAGATTTCGATCATGTATTTTGCAATATTTGTTCCTTGAGTTGGAAAGTCCTTATGACTTGGTTGACTACAAGCTGGGAGTCACATCGGAATTTCAATCGTTTCGCTCTGTATTTTAGTGCTAGCCTTAACCCTGTAATTACGGCCCAGTACTCAGCCTCATTGTTAGTCATATCCGGGCACCTTATGGACTAACAAATTACTCGCTGGTCGGGACCTCGAGTACGAGTCCCAGTCTGGACTCCAATGTGTTGGACGCATCGTCGGTCTATAGGACCTTGAGGTCTTGTGTTTGGAGGGAAGCTTGGACGACTTCCCATTCACCTTCAGGCATTATGTTTGCACTGAAATCGGCGACAAAGTCGACAAGCACTTGCAACTTTATCACTGTTCACGACTGGTACGTGATATCGTGCTCACCTAGCTCGATGACCCATTTGGCTAGCCTCCCCGACAGCTCAGGTTTATGCAAAATGCTTCTTAGGGGAAAGGTAGTGACGACCGATATGGGGTGACACAGGAAATATGGTCTAAGCTTCCTTGAAGCTACGACCAAGTCCTAAGCCAATTTTTTGAGGTGCAAGTGCCTCATCTCGTCATCGACGAGTGTTTTGCTAATGTAATAGATGGGAGATTACGTACCTTTGTTTTCGCAGATCAGGATTGCACTTACTGCTACTTCGGATACGACCAGATAGACGAGAAATTGCTCTCGAGGTTCAGGTTTTGTCAGCAAGGGCGGTGATGATAGGTATGTCTTTAGTTGTCGTAGAGCTTGGACGCATTTGGAAGTCCACTCGAGGCCATTGTCCTTCTTGAGTACGCTAAAAAGATTCTGACATCGAGCTGACGACCACGAAATGAACCTGATAGGGTGTTGACACGACCAGTCAACATTTGGACTTGCTTTTTGGTGGTTAACAGTTATGGTATCCCATTGGTAGCTTTGATTTGCTCGGGGATGACTTCGATCCCTCACTGTGATACCATGAAACCCAAGACTTTTCCCGAGGCTACATCAAACGCGTATTTCTCCGGGTTCAGCTTTATTTCGTATCGTTTGAGTATGTCGAAAGTTTCTTTCAAATGATCAATATGATCCTCTTCCCTTTTGTATTTGACTAGCATGCCGTCTATGTATACCTCAATGGTTTTGCCAAGCTATTATTTGAACATCATCGTTACTAATATTTGATATGTATCCCCCGCGTTCTTTAACCTAAACGGCATGACCCTATATCAATACGTTCCTTGGTGGGTGATGAATGTGGTCTTTTCCTGATCATCTTCTTCCATCAGGATCTGGTTATAACCCGAGTAAGCGTCCAAGAAACTTAATAATTCGTGTCGGGCCGTTGCGTCGATGAGTTGGTCGATATTAGGTAACGGGAATGAATCTGTCAGACATGCTTTGTTCAGATCTGTGAAGTCCATGAACATACGCCATTTCCCATTCTACTTTTTGACCATCACTACGTGGAGACCCACTAGGGGTACTTCGACTCCCTGATGGAACTGTTTTCTAACAGTTTCTCCACCTCATCGTGCACTGCGTCATTAATTGTGGAGTTGAATTTACGCCTGACATGTCTCACTGGGGGTGGAGTGGGTCGACGTTTAATTTGTTCATGGCGATTTCCTTTGGATTCCCGACATGTCTGCATGGCTGAAAGCAAAGAAATCTGCATTAGATGTTAAGAATTGACTGAATTTACCCAGTTTCTGAAAGTTTGCAACCGATATAGGCCTTCTTGTTATGGTCGTTGAGGTCCAATCGAACGGGGTCGAGGTCTTCTATGGTCAATCCTGCAGCTTCTACCATGTGGGGGTATTTGATGTCGTCACTGATCTCATCTTGCTCCGACCTCGACCCTGCTCATTGCTATGCCTCTTTTTCTTTGTCCTTTCTTTATTAGGTGGTCGTGCTGTCTAAGGCAATGCGGTAGCAATCTTGGTATGTGCGTTGGTCTCCACGTATACTGAATATTCCCCGTGGAGTTGGAATTTAATTACTTGGTATAAGCTAAAGCGGACAAATTTCATGGGATGTATCCACGGTAGTCCCACTATGGCGTTGTACGCAGTGGCCTGGTCCATGATGTGGAACGTTGTCTCCAGAGTTATGCCGCTAGCCAAAATGGGAAGTGTGATTTCCCCGAATGTCTGTTCAACTACATTATTAAAACCAGTCAGTGTGATACAGCGTGTCACTATCTTATCTTCGAGTTTCATTTGGGTAAGTACTCGAGGATGGATAATGCACGCGCCGCCCATGTCATCTATCAAAATGCATTCAGCATCAGAATCTAAAATTCGTAAAGTGATACCGAGGGCATCATTATGAGGAAAAAGTCAAATCGTCGGCATCCGACTTGTCGAAGATGATACTTTCTTCGAGTTTGTCGTACCATTCGCGGGTGATAGATCGCTTGAGTTTGTGGGTAGTGGTGAACTTCACGCTGTTGATAGAGGCTTCATTGATGTCTCCTATAATCATGTTGATGGTACGAGCTGGTGATGGTGACTTTGGCGGGCCATGATGTTTATGTCCTCTGGCGAAGTTAGTTCTACCTTTTTCGCTTAACAGTTCTTATAGATGCCCTTGCCGTAACATGTTCACGACTTCTCGCCTAAGGGCAATTTCGATTTTGTGTCCTCGTTCCTGGTGACTCACAGAGCGCGTCGGATTTCCTGGTGTTTGGATCTGACCTCATCTTCGACAGCCATTTTACTTTCGTTCCGAGTTTCTCCATAATGTAGACTATCTTTGTAAGTGACACACAAAAATTGTGAGCAGATAATAAAAGAGACATACATCTTTCGTTTTGATGGGTCCCCGTCCTTGGTGTGGACGGGCCTTCTTCATAGCGAAGGAAGGGTGCGGCGACCGTCCTGACATATGGTTGGTGTCGTTCCATGTTAAGTCGTGGAATCGTGTGATCTCTTCTGGTAGTGTATCTTCGTTCTTTTCTGGATTCGGCATGTATCGAGGTTAGCGATGAGTTGGTCCATGTAGATCGTCCTCGTATGCTCTAACTTCGGTACAATAAACATTATGGATTTATTCCCAATTGGTTGGAGGATATTTCCTCATTCGACTCAACAACTTTCTACATGCTCTTGAACCCTCTCGATTCAACCCATTCTGAAAAGTTGTGACCGCCATCCCTTCGGATACATTTGGTAGAGTCATCCTTAATCTATTAAACCGGACAATAAAGTCCCTTAGTCCCTCTCCCGAGGGCTTCTTAATAGCAAATATGTTGTTCACTCTTGCCTCAGCCTTCTTGGCTTCGGCATGTGCGGTTACGAACTTGTCAGCCACTTCTTCAAAATTTCTATGAAGTGTGCTGGTAGCTAAGATTACCATGTTAATGCTCCTCACATAAGGGTTTAACCGAACTTCTTCAACAAAATAGAGGACACTTGCTCCTTGGCGAGATCATTGCCTTTCATGTCAGTGACATAGTAAGTCACGTGATCTTCAGGATCGGTCGTGTCGTTGTATATACTGAGGTAGGGAGGCATTTTGAAGGTCTTTGGTATGGTATGCGGGGTGCATCGTCATTCTATGGTTGTTCGACGAATCAGCCCCCATCCCTTTTTGGCAGTAGCTTAGGAGCGCCCAGTATCTTGTCTGCTTGTTCTTGATGTTCATTCATCTGGTCACGGAGTGCCTTGTTTTCATTCTCCATTTCTTCCATCCTTTTTAAAATGATAGCGAGGGCGTTTTCACCTGCACTATCAAAGACATTGTGAGTTATACATGCCGTTGGGGGGAGGGGTTGGTTAGGCTGCTCGTCTGTTTTCTGCATCGTGCAAGTCCTTGCGGTTTCTACAGACGTGCCTTGAGCGGGTTTGTTGAGGACGCTTGTTCGCGTGTCGGTTAGCCACGCATGGAGGAGTTTTTTCAAAGCTGAGGGCATGCCTTTCACTATAGACGTGGAGACTTCTTTACCACGGGTAGAGCCGTCAATATGGGCTTGGCCCGTTGGGCTAACCTAGTCCAGCCCGTGATTTAGTATGATTGGGCTAGAATTTTTGGAGCCCATTTAAGAATGAGGCTTTTAAGCCAGGCCCAAGTAAGCTCGTAGATCGTGAGGATTGACTGAGGCTGGGCTGGGCTGGGCTAGTCCGGCCCGTGGGCCTAATAAAAATATTTATTTAAAATATAAAAAGTTTACTGCCTCTAGCAATTGAAAGTCAGAATTGGATCTTTACTTAGAGGAACCAAAGCTTGATCTTGAGAAGTTTCAAGAGATGGATGTTCTCAAGTATTGGAAGGACCATTCTAGAAAATATCTCGATCTTTCAGTAATAGCACGTGATGCACTTAGTATTCATATTACCATTGTAGCATCAGAATCAGCATTTAGCATTGGTGGGCGTGTTCTGACAAAGTACATAAGTTGTATCCATCACGAAAATTTCCAAACACTTGCTACTACTCAGCTGCACGTCCTTTCCCAAACTCAAACTTGTAATTTTTTTTATGTGAATTTGAATATTATTAGTTTTTAAAATTTAATTATTCTTTATATTTAACTAATTAATATTGCATATGAATTGTAGTTGTAGATGAAAGTGAAGATGTTAAGACAACTTTGTCACAAGCGGATCCAAATGTGTTTGATGAAGATGATGTGTTGGATGTCCCTCAAGCGTCATGAATGTTCTCATGAATAGTTTGTTTTGAGTTCTGACTTTTAGTGAATGAAATATAGTCTTGTCTTTTACTTTTTTAGTGTTTATGTAATATATTGGAACAATTTAAAAAGTTATTAAGTTTTGCAATTTTTTTCCAATAAGATATTTTTAACTTTTAAATATTTATCTTTTTTTTAGGTCAGAACTTAAAGAAGAAAAAATTTAAAATTAATGATGGGCCCTCGTAGGGACCCGCGGCCCACATAGGCATGGGGTGGGCTAACCATTTTAAGGCCCATCAAAATGGTGGGCTAGCCTAGCCCGTCAATTGCTAAAGCCCATGTGGGCTGAGCTTGGCTAACCCGCTCGGCCCATATTGACAGCTCTAACCACGGGGTTTTGTTATGATGTAGTGTGGGGGCGGTGACCCGTCTCGCCTAGGCGACGCACTGGGCGTCGTACCCTCACCTGAGGTTTCATATCTTTCGTTGATGATATTCATGAGGTTGGTTGGGAGGTCACTTGTATTCTAGTCCTTTCTTCTCGGTTACCTGCCATGTAGGGTTTGCATACACAAAGAAAGGAGATCTTCGATTTTTTGACATTAGTGACATGTGTTAGTGTAGATCTAGAGAAAACTAAAATCTAACTGAGAAATTCCCATAAACGGCGCCAAATTGTTTGACAAAAAATACAAATTTTGGTTCAAATAATCAGATTTATGTAAACGAGGATTAATCTTTAACTAACAACAATATCCTTAGATGAGGTTTTTAAAGAAGCAATAAATATTGTGTGGATCTGGTCGGACAGTGGGAGTGTCATACAATAAATGTTCTGGAAATTAAGAGCTTTAGTGTAGCATTCAATGGTAATGAACAACAATAAATGACATTTAAGTAAATAGGAATGATTCACCCAATAAAGGATGGAATACGCGGATCTTCCTCCTGACAATGAATGATAGAGAAATTCTTGAATATTTAAGTTATTCTCGGATATGATGGAAAAAGTATGGATAAAAAATCATTGAAAAGGTGATGTTTGTATCCTAATAAGTGAGCCGAATCTTTTAGTCAAAGTGTGTTCATTACAAAATGAATATCACATGCCCTATCATTGTCTCTCTTTCTATTTATATGGGGCATATTCCTAAGAAACCATAATAGTACAAGTGCAGAGAATATCCACTAGAATATTCCCTTTAATATCTTATCTTAAAAACTAGTCGCTCTGTCAACGGTACTCGACCTCGACCCTTGTTGACATCTCGACTACGACTCTAGTTGACTCTTCGACCACTGACTTTGCTGCTTCTTAGGTCATTTCAATAAACGACGACTTGGGAACTCTTCCCTTAATATTATCTTGACTTAAATATTTTATAGAAAATTTTTGACCCATACATACCTTAACTAATTTCAAAAAATGCTTGTTTCCTCCCACCAGTATGCGACCATAATATTTTGTTACACTTACTATTATTATGTCAAAATAATTGGTCTTCGTACATGACTTCTCGTTCTATGATATGGTGACAAAACAAATTAAGAAGAATATAATTAAATTAATTATATAGGTAGAATTGATATGCACAAGACAATAACCACCAGCTTGCATGACACATGCCTTAGTCACTAGTCCACAATACTGAGAACGTAATATATGAACTATTACTCAAACACCGTCTTAATTAATGCTCATGTAAAATCAAAACTTAAAAATTTATGTTTAATTTAACTCTAGGGATCATCTTTAATTACGATTTTCCGTAAAAAGCATGATTTTAATTATCTTATTATTATGTTTTATATATATATATAT
>ML382517.1:0-17124 GCA_005239525.1 Nicotiana knightiana | reverse complement strand
TCAATCAATTCTCTCAAGACTTTTGAATATAAATTGGTGATGTTTTACTAATTCTACTGATAATAATAATAACTAACAATTAAAAATAATGTGTTGTAAACAATTATGATAAAGGTCTAAGGTTATGGTTTCCCCCGTCGGTGAACTTCCTTCTCGGATACTTCTTATAGTTTGATTAGTTGTCTCTATCAATCATGAACACTCTATCTACCATAAATCTCTCTCAAGTAATTATGATAATTTACTAGACGCACTCTCTCAAGTTACGCTAGCTAGATTGCATTACAGTTCACTTTAGATTGCACCCGAGGTATCGTTATCTCTAATCCAACCTCTAAACCCTCGGTTATGACTTTCGTCTATACTCTGGGAGTGGTGTTGTTCAAACAATTACCTAAATATGCACTCTCTCTCAAGTAGATACATACTAAATAGGCACAGCTAATTGATGACCACACAATTAACTACAACAAGAACGTAGTTGAACAAATAGAGATGAACAATCAACCAAACTATATTAATATTACCATAAGTTTATTCCCCTACGGGTTCCACCAAAATCCTAGATTAAGAAAATTAGCTACTCAAATCATAAGAATCAATTCTAAAATAATTTGCACAATTGAATTACACTGTAATGAAATAAAAACTATAAAAATCAATGTTTGCTTCACTGAGTAGTAATCCACAAGTTTTTCTTCAATTCAATGGCTTCCTTCTTCCAAGTTGTGTTTTGGAGTCTATTTATATGTTTGGGATAAACCCTAAACATGTAAGAGATTTCTATTCCAACCGGGAAATACTTAAAACTCTTTAAAACTCGGAATTGACCGGACCTCGGGACCCAGGCGTTTGGGCTCAAACGCCCCCTTAAAGCCAAGGCAGACCTGGCGTTAGGGGCCAAACGCCCCACTAACGCCAGGGTCAGCCTGGCTTTAGGGGCCAAACACCCCACTAACGCCAGGGTCAGCCTGGCTTTAGGGGCCAAACACCCCACTAACGCCAGGGTCAGCCTGGCTTTAGGGGCCAAATGCCCGGATAACGCCCGTGTGTTTCCTTTTCGACTCTTGAGCGTATTTTTTTGGAGTATTTGCCTCAATTTAGCTCGGATTCCATCTCCAATTCACCTACACATGAAATAAACTCCGTTATACACATAAAAAGTGTATTTTTATCATTAACGCACATAAAATATAAGGCATATAACGTGTTAAACCATGAATTCTAGCCACGCATCAATAATAATCGCGAGAACAAGCAAAATAAGAGCGTAAAGAACTTTCTTGTTCTTTAATATTTACCCATGTGAATTCTCTTTAATTTTTGCACATCATTTAAATTAACATGGCTAAAATCAATTAAGCCAACTGGATAAATTATCGATATTGATAAACTTCAGTTTTATACCATCACGTGTGCAATTGAAGTTTATTGTGACCTTATTTTATTTATGTAGTACAAACTGGAGAATACAGCTGATAACTTTTCACATACATATTACTCCGCTACAAGTTGTAGTAATAGAAGATATTAAATCTTTTATTTATTTATAGTTTCAATTTAACCAACCGCTTTCGCGAATACTTTAGAAACCCAATTATGTTTCTTTGAGACTTACTACAACATAGTGTCTTATTGATAATCAATTTTATTCTTCCAAAATAGTAATAATTGGCTCTTCCAGAGCTCCCAATTAATTTGGTACTACCACATATTCATCAACATCCATATGATGAATATCTCTTTCAAGGAGAAAGTTATATCATTATGGTCATGATCAAAATCATTATAGGCAAGATATGTTGCTTCTATTACTTTTGCCATGTTATAATCGCATTGCCATAATATTTTGGCTAATCACAATAGGTACGTGATCAATGATCATTCATGCCATAATAATGAAGTTATTTTCTTATTTCATCTCAAACCTCATTTTAGAGGTGAGTGTGGTATATTCACTACCCCTAGCACGTTCATATTCTTTCAAGAATGAATATGTATTCATAAATCAGATGTTGTCACATTCACATCATGAATGAATTATAATCATCTGTATGTGCTTTATAAAACTCCATGTCAAATCAATGACATATTACTTTCGCAGAGTGAAGTATTATTTTGAGAATCCTTATTATTCTCATTATCACAATGATGACGATTATAATTTCATCTGTTACCACGTCCACATACATCGATACCTTCGCGGTAATAATTTTGTTTTCTTTCAGACTTATCACGTATTGCTAATTTGCTATCACATTCTCTTAAGGGAAATGAGAATGAAGCAAATTCAATGGGACGGGTTTCCACTTCTTTGCTCACAATCATGCATGAATTTGATCATAGCAAGACATAGAAATTTACCACTTCGGGTGGTTATAATTTCTTGCAAACTCTATTTGAGTTATAATCAAAGTTTATTGTCTTTGCTTGTATTTAAAATCAAATTATAGAATTTAAAAGAGAAAAATTAAGTAAAATACTTACCTTAAATCCAGAATTTAATCATGAAGGAAGTTCATGGAACTAGTGACAATCATTATGCTAAGTCCCAAAGCTTCTACTCAATTGATTAGAGTCTCGTACTGATAACGTGTTATAAAACAATAAAAGAAGAAGAAGAACAATATTACATAAATAGAGAAAGAGAATTCTTATTGAATTTTGGGATGAATTACAATGGAATAAGACTCCTCTATTTATAAGGAAAGAGTATCTTGACCACCAAGTAAAATCTCTAAGATTTCTCTAAAATATAGACATTCGCATTAAATATAATTATATTTATAACAAATATGATATTATCTCTACTTCAAATAGGACTTGAATAGAGTTAAAATAATTAGATTTTAAATTTTATTTAAAATGATTAAAAATCAAAATTTGAAATTGGCACAAAAAACTAAGTGAAGGATTTGATATCGTACTTGGGAATTCACCATTCTATTTTAAACAAAGGAAATACTTAATTATTACTCCTCAAAATGAATGAAAGTTTTAATCATTTGATACTCATACACCATTTAAGAAGAGTAAGATCATTTCCAATTACTGAGTATATTTCATCGGAGCTCGCCGGAGTATTTTGGCCGGAGCTTTTATGAAACCGGGGAGAAAGACAATAGAAGTATAGAACTGAGAAGCACCCGACCCGACAAAATCCCCTTTCTCAACATACCCTAGAATAGTCATTCGAAATTCAATTTTAGGGTTCTTAAGGCTCATTTCACGCTTAACAAATGGATGTTGATATATCCCGTTGGATTCTCGAATTCATCCTCCGGCAACCACTCGATGATAGCATACTCAACGCTCTAATTCACACTCTTCCACTTCCAAACGATAATTTGAACCTCAAAAAAGCACTAATCCTCAGAAAACTTGAATCCGAGATTTCTAACGGTTCAGTTACTGAGAAAATCCTCGAGCTTCTCGAACTATTCGAGGAACTAGATCATCAAGAAGGAATTGAAACTTTAAAGGAACTGAAATCCGCGTACTGTGCGGTGGCAGTGGAATGCACGGTGAAATTTTTGAATGAAAAAGGGGTGGAAAGTGATAAAGGAAAGTATTTTGAAGCAGTAAAGAGGATATGGAAAAAGAGAATTAATTTAATGGAAAAAATGGAGAATGTAGGGTTCGTATGTGAAGAGTTATGGGATTGGAGGGATGAAATAGAAGCAGCGTTATGGGAAGATAAGTGTTGTGACAATGTGATAAGGAGAAGTAAATGCATATTTCCTGTTCAGGCAGTTCAGGTTTTCGTTAGAGAAGCTAAAGAGAGAATTGGGCGTCCTTTTCTTGATGTTGTGGCGGAGACTTACAGGAGTGATGATACGGTGAGGGCATTTTTTGGAGGGGTGAACGGACAAGGGACTTGCAGGAATAATATCACAGGTAGAGTTGTAATATGTAACATTACATGTGCAAAATGTGTGTGAAGATGTTAAATCTTTGTGTGAATGTGTTGTTAAACTCTATGATATGATCTAACTTGAGATATGTATTTGTATGAATACTTTCTATAAGTACCTATGATCTGATTATTGGTTTATGCAAGTGAATATATGACCAATTCTGGATGTTGGAGTTAAAGGCTGAACTTTTTGCTTTTTCTGTTATATATGGTTATCCTTTGATAAGAGAAAAAATATTACTTTTTGACATTTCCTTGTTGGACACATAGCAATTTTGTCGTTATCAAGGGATAAAGATTTCTTTTTTGATATATTAATTGCTGAACTCGTATCAGTTTTATGGGTTTCATGTTGAGATGATTGTTTTTTGTGCTTGCAGAAGTGCGCAAAGGAAATGCAATTCCCAGGCAGAAGCATGTTGCTTTCAGACGCACCAGAGGTGCATTAGCTGAGACATGTGGAGGTGTTAGGATCAGTGACTCTATTGAGTTAGGACTTGATGCATCTGGTGGACAGGACGGCTTCCTGCCTATGCCTGAAATCGAGAAAGCACAGGAAGCACTTAAATTGAGTTCGATGGAGCTGCGTGCTATGGTGAAGGATCCTCTACCTGATGCGCTACACTTTGCTGAGACTCTGTCTTCTTTGGTGAGGGATCATATGGGTCATCAGCCTGCCGAAAATAACAGTGACAGAGTCCCTTATCCAATGGTTGCCAGTAGCAGAATGGATCACGCTAGTGGAGAGAATTGTGAGGCACAGCGTAATTGTCATCCTAGTGCTGCATCCAAGCCAGACCTAATGAACCGAAAGAGTGCTGCCCGTACATCTGAGGTATACATTGAAAAATTTTCTTGCCTCCACCCGCATAAAAATAACTGGTCAAGTGGTTCTGATGGTCACGCTTTAATACACCGATGCTCTCCAGTAGGCTATTGAATGTATATGGGCGATTACCCTAAGTTTATTTTCAAAGCGTTACTGGCCTAGTGACTAAATGTGCCAAACTTTTTGCCACTGTCAAGTAACTAAGTGATATTTTGTAAAATAGTGAGGTTAGCATAGTGGTGAGTGTTCCCGCCTGTCACGTGGGTCACCCGCGTTCACCCTCCCCCAAAGCTACAAATGCATGCTTTTTCCTATCCAACTTGTTTGGGACTGAGGCATAGTTGTTATTGTTGTTTTTGTAGTGAGTTTAGATCAGATATTAGCTCTAGCTTTTGGTTTTGCCAGAGGAATATTAGAGCTTAAATATTAAAGCATATTCTTTGTTCCAAAAAATTTGTCCTAAGCACAAAAACTGTATTTGAGACAATTATCCAAATGGTGAGAGGAAAAAATAGCAGTTCTCTGCTTGATAATGGTAACAATCGCTAATTTCTATACAGCGGGACGATTCAGCAGACGAGTTGATTGAAGGATCACCAAGTGGCGTGAGGAGGTTTACATTACCCAGCCCGAAGAGGACGAAAATCTCTCCCTTGAAGAAATATGAATTTAAAAAATTCACCACGAGGAGAAAGCCCACTAAATGGAGTGTGTTGGAAGAAGACACTTTGAGAACTGGTGTGCAGAAGTATGGAGAATCTCATACTTCCTTTTAACTTTAAAGAAGTATCAACACAAGGTTTAGCGCTCTAAATGTTTTTTTTTTGTAGGTATGGTTCTGGAAATTGGACGCACATCTTAAATACTTATCGTGACATATTTGTAGTGAGGACTGCGGTAAGTGCATTCTCATGCTGCTAGTAATAGATATGTCTTTTAATACTCCAACTTATGAAGTCTGGACAATTTTGTTCAGGGTGATTTGAAGGACAAGTGGAGAAACATGATGTCGTAGAGATTTATTTTGAAGAAATTTGCTAATGAATTTGCCTTTTGTTTTGTTTAGCAGAGGTATGGCCTTGTATATTTTTTGTATCATGTAAATGTCATGCTGTTCCTATGCATCTTGTTCGATACATAACATTTCAGATGAATATTGTTGTATATCATTCCTGGAAAGTGACAAAAAAAGAACTATCAAGGGTCTCCCCAAATTTTGTTGCAGAATTATTTTTTTGTCTGCCTTTATTTTTGTTTGAAAAACTTATGGTCCCAACCTCTCCTAATTCCTCATCACACCCAGAAGATAAGAGGAGCAGCAGCCTTGTTTTACTGACATTTTGAAGTAGATGTGCCACTTGTTTTAAAAAGAAGACGACAAGAAGACTGAAATATGTTTTCTTTCATTCATTTCTTACCATCAGCTTTCAGTGTCCTTTAGCTTCACAATTTAACACAACATGCTACCTTCACAGAGTATCTCAGCAGATGCAAAGCCTTAATTGTTAATATGAGAGATGAGTACCGTCTGCCTCGATTTCTTCTGGGTTGCTGTGTGGTGGTTCCATCGAATCCGGAAAGCAGCTCAAGTGACTCGATTTTAAACAGCTATCTGCTAATAGTTCTTGCAGCTCTGCTACTTGCACTGCTATGTGCCCTTGACCTCAGGGCAATCGCACGTTGTGTTTTACGATACAACACGAGATTTTCCTTCGAGTCCTCAGAAGCTGCTACTTCACGTTTGGCATCCAATGGATTGGACAAGGGTGAGTTGGAAAAGATACCAGTGATGGTTTACGAGCCAGGACTGAGGATGTTTTCTGCTACAGATTGTCCAATATGTCTCGGAGAATTTGAACAAGGAGAAAAGTTGAGAATGTTGCCAAGATGCAATCATGGCTTTCATGTCAAATGCATTGATGAATGGTTTTCATCGCATTCATCGTGCCCAACTTGCAGGCAACCATTGGTTCTACACGATGGCGAATCCAAAATTTAGACGTGGTGGAATTTGAATTGAGCTAGAGAATGAGTTTTTAAATATATATCTAACACTGTCTATATTTGTTTTCTGCACATATATATATGTAAATGTATAGTATTCAACCGTGAAGTATCGAGTTCCAACACCTCAATTATCTGAGATCAATTATATGAATCATGCTGGTGATCAATTTAAGCCTGTCAATTATTATCTAAAATATTTATAATTTAAATCACATAGAAAATAATATTTTTATCACGTTTGAATCGTTGCAAGAATTATATAAAGCTTACGTCTACACTTCTCATGACGTCTTAAACTAATTCTGGTCCACCTGGATGTCAGGAATAAAAAAACTATTATGTTGTCTATCTATCGTTTTTCATTTTTTAAAAATGAAAACACTATGGTCCCAAATGACTCATACTATCTCGTCAAAATCATAATAGGTATTAATTTTCTTCCTTATCCTAACTACAGGATAACGCATTCATTGTAGGGCATCAGGATCCACACAGCCTATAAGGGTGCCGTTTGATATATGGATAATGATAATAATCTCGGAATAAAGTTTGGGATTAACTTGATATTAGCTAATTTCGAGATTATTTTTACACTTAGGGCTCGTTTGGTATGAGGGATAAAGAATAATTAATCGGGATTAAATATGAGATGAATTTATCACATGTTTGGTTGGGATTGAATCGCACTATAACTAATCCCGGGATTGTAATGTTATTTTTATTCCTATAGGAGGG
This sequence comes from Nicotiana knightiana, assembly GCA_005239525.1. Lineage (NCBI taxonomy): Eukaryota > Viridiplantae > Streptophyta > Magnoliopsida > Solanales > Solanaceae > Nicotiana > Nicotiana knightiana. The sequence continues at coordinate 9,637 of ML382517.1, read as the reverse complement.
TGAGATAACAATTCCGGGATAATTAATCCCAACAATTTCACTTCTGACAGCTGGCACTTATTGTGATACAAAAAACACAACAATATTTGAATAGTACTAAAAAAAAATATAATATAGCTAAAACGGGAAATGTTTTCTTGCATTCAATTCTTACCGGCTTTTATCAGCAGAAAAAGAAAAGTCTTACCAGCTTTCTACATCATACTCTGCATTTATATTCCACACTTTACGTTTCCAGATTTTCTCTCAAGAAATGCAATGCCAAGATTTCTACTATGAGAGATGAGTACGGTATGTTTGAATTATGTGATCGTTTCATCTAAAGCCATTTTGAATTACTTAATTATATTATCTCAATTTCGTTTTCTTCAGGGTTATAGTGTGGGGGTGCAATCCAAACATAGGAACAACTCAAGCCAATTAAACAACAACAACTCTATTTCAAATAGTTGTCTGCTAATAGTTCTTGCAACTCTGCTATTTGCGTTGCTAATTGCCCTTTTGGTCAGGGCAATTATACGTTGTGTCTTACGACACAACGGAAGATTTCCATTTGAAAGTGCAGAAGCTGCAATTGCGCGTTTATCGTCAAATGGATTGGATAAAAGTGAATTGACAAGGATTCCAGTGACAGTTTACGAGCAACGACAGAAGATGTTATCTGCTACTGCAGAATGTCCAATATGCCTTGGAGAATTTCAACAAGGAGAAAAATTGAGGATTTTGCCAAGTTGTAATCATGGTTTTCATGTTCAATGCATAGACAAATGGTTTTCATCACATTCTTCTTGTCCAACTTGCAGGCAAATATTATTTCTAGCTTAAATAAGTACAAAAGAAAATTTTCCATTCCCATGAAATTTTCTTCTTGTAGTAGGAGGTTATCTGCTTTATTTTCCAAGTTATATTTTAATCCTGGACAATGACTTAGTAGTTATATTTTAGGTGATATGATATTATTGTAAGAATATATATATATATATATATATGCTGGTTTATGTTTCTGTATATAGAAGTTAAATCCTTGATATAAGCCTTGTTCTACGAGAAAGGATTCTTTTCAGGTTCCTCTCCCATCATTTTCTTGTGGCATGAATCATATTCGGATCTAAAACTTAAATTTTATGGGTTTAATCTTTAATGTTTTAATATTGAACCCATTATATTCTAAAGTTATGGGTTCATATTTATAATTTCTTGTGATTTTAGTGATTTTTTGTACATAAATTTAATGAATTTGGTGTTATAAAGCTACATCCGCCCCTGTCATACTTTGATAAGTGACGGAGACAAGATTTGCATCAAGGAGATTCAAAAAGTTTAAGAAGTAAATACTTTAAAATTTTAAAGTATTTCAAATCTTATAGTCGTATATATACACAGTCTAATTTTCGAGCGGAATGGATCCATCCGACCTCCTTCCGCCCCGGGCTCTGCTCCTGACAATTATGTGTAATATACTTGAATATAGCATTCATTAGTTGCAACTTGCAAATGTAGAGGTTGAATTTTGCTTCTTACATATTATGGTGCATCTACTAGTCCTAGGAGTACGGCCTATCTTAGGTATTGACTGTGTGGTGTAATTGGCAAACTTAATTTGGACTAGGGGCCGGGGTCAAACGAGCGGGTTGAGTTGGATATGAGCACGTTGAAAATAGGTAATGCAAAAATTGATAAAATATCTTATCCGACTCATATTTAATAGGATATAAAATATGGATTTAATCGACGGATAATATAGATTCTTGAATATGTTCACTTTTGAAAAAATTCTTAATCTTTTAAACTTGAGGAATTTTTAATTTGAGTCTTTACAAATGTGAAATTAAACTCATTGGTTATTCTTTTTTAAGTGGATAATATACATATCTATATTTGACCTATTTTTTAAAATATTCATTATCCAAATCATTTTTTAGTAAATAATACGGATGGATAACTAACTTTTTTTATCCATTTTGCCGCCGGTGCTTTGGATCATAGAATTATCCTTGTATACTTATGGTTGCGCTAGCTTCGTCGAATAGTTATGTTGTATAAATATGATAAGAATAAATTTTTTTTATACAAATATTTAAAATTTTGAATTCCATCCAGGTGTAACATTTTTAATTCCCTTAATTAGAACCCGAGCTCCGTCGGTTCTTGTGATGGACTCAACAGTAATATGCTTCTTCATGAGTATTAAATTGTATATAAATTGACTTAATGTTTTCGTGCAGTAGGAATATTTAAATGTTAGTTGCTAAAGTTCCTGTAATTAATCAAGTGCACACATACTGTTCTTTCAATATCATTTTTGTGGTGAGACTATCTTTTGGTGAGGCCCCGTGCAATTTTATCGGTAGAAGTTGAGAATTGGACCCCATCTAATGATAGGTTTTACGCCCATTGAACCCCATCTAGTGATAGATTTAGTTCGATTTGATTTGGTTCCTAACCAATAGATATTCTGAACTGGAAACATTAAGTTTTTGGCCAAATCTTAAACCAAATTTAGATTATTTTAGGTGTGTAGAATGGACCCAAAAAACTTTGTTGCAAACTACAAATGAATTGCCTTAGTGTAGGGTCAACAAACTTATTTGGAATTGTGTTGAGACTTGTATAATTATACTTTTATATGTAATGTTAGTTACGTGTACAGTTAGTATAGTTGGTTAGTGGGCTATCTTAGCCAACTCAACATTAGTTGTATTCTGGCATCACGCAGGTATATATTTTGTATTACAACAAGAAATGAAAGTGAGCTTTACTTTCCCAATTCCTATTTCTCTCTCATACGATGTCTCTCTCATAGAACTCTCTAGAAGGACTCCACTGAAGCTTCAGATCGAGCTTCAAGCTCATCTTCAATCCCAATTCTAACATGGTATCAGAGCGAGGAAGCTCATGCTCGACCCACTTAATTTCACCCACTACTTTCTTTCTTATGGTCTTTCTCTCTCTAGTTCGATCGTCATTTGCCCTAATTCGTTCGAATTGCAAAATTAACAACTGATTCTTCAAGTTTCACCCGAAATTAGTGTGTACACAACAAATTCATCTACTTATGATTGTACTAGGTCAGGAAGATACATCTGTTGGCCATACTAGTGTCGCCGCTGCAACGAGCACCGGAATAGACCCAAGCGATCCACTCTATCTACATCCGTCAGATAAGCTTGGAGCGATGCTCGTCTCAGTTCCTTTTAGTGGAATTGGGTATAGATCTTGGAGACACAGTGCCATATGAGGTTTGCCCGTCAAAAATAAGTTAGGGTTTATAAATGGGGAGTGCAAATCACCAGATCCTCAATCTCAAAGGTTTCGCCAGTGGGAGCGATGCGACGATATGGTAACGTCATGGGTTCTAAATTCACTTTCCAAAGACATTGCGGACAACGTGGAGTATGCTAATAATGCTGTTGAATTGTGGAAAGAATTGGAGGATCGCTATGAGCAAACTAATGGTACTAGGTTGTACTAGATCCAAAAGGAAATAAACGACCTGTCTCAGGGTGTGCTGGACATTACAAGTTATTACACTAAGTTGAAAAAGCTCCGGGAAGAGCTGAATACTTTGAGTAAGAAGACTCACTGCAGTTGTACCTGTATCTATGGTGCCAAGGAGAATATGCACAAGGTCTAGGAGGACATGATATTGATACAATTCTTTGTGGGACTTAATGAGGTCTACACTGTTGTACGTGCAAGCATTCTTATAATGAATCCGCTGCCAACTCTTGCACAAGCTTTTTTACTACTCGTTCAAGATGAGAAGGAGATAGCGATCAAACCAAATAACCAAATGCTTTTGGAGTCTGCTTCCTTAAATGTCAACACATCAAAACCTGGTATCTACAAAACAAATTACTTTGCCAATAACAATTCCACAGGAGGAAATAGGCCTCGACCATTTTGTGATTACTGTAAGAGACCAGGGCATACCAAGGACAAGTGCTACAAACTACATGGGTACCCTCAGAGTTTTCGAAACTCACGCACTTAGAGTTTAAACGCAGGACAGAACATGAATCAAGCTGCAAGGTTTAACAAAGGAAGGAGAATAGTAGCCAGTGTGCAAGGGACCTTTTCTGAAGCAATGTCAACTAGAAAGGATGGATCATTAGATGAAGATGAGGTCGGGCAGGTCAATCTCTCTAAGGAACAATATGGACAGATCCTGAATTTACTGCAACATTTTCAAGTTGAAACAGGAAAGAGTTCCAGCTACACAAACCGTGTCAATGATGTTGTGAACTTTGCAGGTATAATAGTCTGCACTTCTTCTATTGATTTTGGCAAATTGTCTTGTGAATGCTTCAAAAACAAGGCTGACTCTTGGATAATAAATTCAGGAGCCTCTAATCACATGACCTTCAATATATCTTTACTAACCAATATTGTAACCCCACCATATCCCTTATTAGTAGTTCTTCCAAATGGATATAATGTAAAAGTAACACAAATTGGAATTGTGACATTATTTCCCAAGACCATTCTGCACAAAGTCATGTATATACCTTCCTTCAAATATAACCTCATATAAATTCATTCATTAACCAGTTCAACCCCTCATAGCATTATTGCCTTTACTGATAACATTTGTCTTCTGCAGGCCCCTTCAATGAAGAGGCCTATGGAAATTGGTAAAGTCAGTGATGGCCTATATCTTCTATGCCCCAAGGTGTCTCAGGAACAACCATTCAAATCAACAGTAAACAATTCAATACTAGTTCTATTTCTTCCACTTGATGCACACAGAACTTACACTATTTTCATCATTCCACTGTAAATAGCTCATTGTCTAGGGACAGTTGCACATCTCATTCAGTTGTAAATATATTTCCTACAAATAATAAAGCGTAATTCCCCATTGTGAATAACATCAGTTCTTCTACCTCTTCAAGTAATGATATAAATGTGTTGTGGCATAACAGACTGGGCCATGTACCCTTTGCCAAAATGAAGGAAATGCCCGGTATTCCAACATCTTTCTTACAAAAACAGCCCTTTACCTGCTCTGTCTGCCCAATGGAAATACATGGGAGATTTTCATTTCCAGAAAAATCCACCAATTCCACCAAAATCTTTCAACTACTTCACGTTGATCTCTAGGATCTCTACCACATGCCAACTCATGATAATTCCAGATATTTCATTACCATGGTTGATGATTATAGTAGGTCCACTTAGACCCACCTATTAACCAACAAAAGTAATGTCCTGCATGTCATAAAAACTTTGTATCAATGATTGAAAACCAATTCAACACCGTTGTCAAATCTATAAGGTTAGATAATAGTCTAGACTTTAATAACTCAGAGGCAAATCAATTTTTTCTTTCTAAAGGGATCATCTACCAAAATCCATGTCCTTATACACCACAATAAAATGGCATAGTAGAAAGAAAGCATAGGTACTTGTTAGAAACTGCCAGATCCCTCTTATTTCAGTCAAAATTGCCTCTAAGATACATGGGTGAATGCATCCTATGTGAAACCTACATAATAAATAGACCGCCCTCTTCTCATTTCAAGAATGGCAAGTCACTATATGAACTACTATACAACAGAAAACCTACTTACTCTCATATTAGTTTTGGTTACTTGTGCTATCCTACATTGCCCAACGTCCACAAAGATAAATTTGAACCTAGAACTAAACCTCATGTCTTAGTTGGATATCCTTTTGGGGTGACGGGGTACAAAGTGCTCAGTCTGGCCACTAAGAAAATACATGTATCTAGAGATGTGGTGTTTAATGAAAATATCTTTCCTTTCAGTATGTCCCAGGATACTGTTTCCATTCCCTCTATTGTTAAATCTATTCCTTTTATTGATCATGTGTCTAGTGACAATAAGCAAACTCAAACTAGCAAGCCAAAGGATCAAGGGGATTCAGATGTCACATATCCAGATCTGTCATGTAACCCATCTCCTTCACCACACTCTCCTAACATTGTAGATTTACCTGTTCCAGAAAATTCACATCTGTAGGAATACCTCACCTGAGCATGTTTTGCAACCAAGACAATCTCATAGAACATACATCGTTCCCACATACTTAAAGGATTATGTCCATAAATTACCCCAGCTGAAACTAAATACTAGTGAGCATAACACCAATGACCAAACCAATGTACCCCTTTTTCTTAATGCCTTATCTTCTCTCTACCATCATATACCTGCTGAGGAGCTAAACCAGGATAGTCAGTACCTTGTGAGAAGTATTTGCAGTGATAAAGAGCCTACTTCATATGAAGAAGCAGCTGTCATTCCTGCCTGGCAAGCAGCCACGACACAAGAATTTGAAGCATTGCATGCCAATAACACCTGGGATCTAGTACCATTACAAGTTGGGAAGCAAGCCATAGGGTGTAAGTAGGTGTATAAAGTGAAACATACGGAAGATTATAACATAGAGAGATTCAAGGTGTAACGACCCGACTGGTCATTTTGTATTTTAGGACCCCGTGCCCCTAAATAAGACTTTTCATAGTTGCTTTTACTGATTTATGACTTGCGGGGACGGGTGGTTCGAGGTTTGGAGGAGTTTGGAGTAGTATATGAACACTTAGTTCCTTAAGGTTGGCCTTAAAGGTCAAGTTTGACTTCAGTCAACATTTTCAGTAAACGACCCGGAATCGAGTTTTGAAGATTCCGGTAGGTTCGTATGATGATTTTGGACTGGGGCGTGCGTTCGGAACGGGTTTTGGATGACCCGGGATTATTTCGGCGCCAAATAGTGAAATGAGAATGTCCTCAAGTTCAAATTGAGGTTTGGAACATGTTTTTGTGTTATCGAGGTCCGAACGGAATTTTAAGACCGGGAATAGTTTTGTTATGTCATTTATGACTTAATCGCAAAATTTTATTTCATTCCGAGTAGTATAGGTATGGTTCGGCATGTTGAAAGCGAATTCAGAAACTTGAAGTTCTTAAGTTTGATCCAATAGGTTTTGAGGTGTGATTTTAAGATTAGCGCTGTTTCGGGCGTTCCGAAGGCTCGAGCGAGTCCGTATTATGATTTAGGACTTGTTGGTATATTTGGACGGGGTCTCGGGTGGACCTAGATGCCATTCGGGCATCAAGCGAGGCAAAAACCAGCCTAAAATGACTGCTGGTGCACCAGGTCTGGTGCGACCGCACCTGCGGAGGTCCAGTCACAGGTGCGAGGCCGCTCCTACGGTCCTAGTCTTGCAGGTGCGACTCCTGAGGGAGTTCCCAATTTCTGCAGGTGCGGGTCCCTTTCCGCAGAAGCAGAGCCGCATGTACGGACTTCCCACCGCATGTGCGAAACCAGGCCCCCTTCCCCTTATCCGCAGGTGCGAGAATTTCCTCGCAGATGCGAGACCGCAGGTGCGGCCCTCGAACCTCAGGTTCGAAAAGCCTGTAGGCAGTGCACTTCCTTTTAAACACGGACTTAGCCATTTTTGAACACTTTTTCTTCATTCTTGGGCGATTTTGAGAGCATGCAAGGAGGGTATTCGACCTAGATACTGTGAGGTAAGTGATTCCTACTATGAATTTAGCTTATTACTTGAATTGTTAGGTAGATTAACACCACAATTAGTTGAAAACATGGGTTAGAGTAAAGAAACCTAGGTTTTTGACAAAAAATGGAAAAATTCCAAGAAATTCGTTGAGGAATCAAACAAAAACTATATAATATTGATCCTTCGGCCATGGGTGATAGTTTCCTTAAAAAATTTCCGGAATCCGAGCATGTGGGCCTAGGGGCGTATTTCGGGATTTTTACAATTTGGGTTGAAATAATCGTTTAAATAGGGAAATTTCATACTTTTGAGTATAGATTGATTTATTTATGTAATATTTGACTAGTTTCGAGTCCTTGGGCGACGAATTTGGAGTTTCGAGCGCATTCTTGACCCGAGAAGTAGACTTGACGTGAGATAAATCTCCTTTCTAACCTTGTAAGAGGGAATATTTCCTATAGGTGAATTAAATTATTATGGTTCATTATTGTGGGGGACTACGTACGTGCGAGGTGACGAGAGCCCGTGCGTAGTGACTATTATTGTTATGTCCGGGTAGTTAGGCCCACACCATGCCCTGTGAATTCCATTAAATTGAGTTATATGCTTTGTAACTTCATTGTATGCAACTTTGTTTTTATGAAAGCCGAGAATTTGATGTTTTAAAGGAATTTTTATTTGAAAAGAATTGAAAGAAATATGTTGTGTTTGCATGCGACCGCTTCACAATTTATATCCCGCGAGTGGAGTGATTCTTTCCCCTACACTCATGGGAACGGGCCGTACGCTACAATGGGTATTGATAGATGCATCTATGGTTCGCTCCATTCGACCCTTCGGAAGTGCACAATTATTATTATTATGTTGGCCCAGGCCGGATGTCCTTATTCCACTATGCGCATGCTATTTGCCTGATATTGTTTATGACTGTTGAGCTGTGAATTATCCTGGAGGATCGAACTGAAAACTTGTAAATTGATGCTTAATTACATATTCGGATTTTATTACGGTTCGATATTTATTTTCTTACTATCCATGCTCACTTGTTGTTCTCTTTTAAATTATCACTTAAATACACTGTTTGGACCCTAGTAAGTGTCAAGTCGATCTCTCGTCACTACTTCTTCGAGATTAGGCGGGATACTTACTGGGTACATATTGTTTATGTACTCATGCTACGCTCTGTACTTAATTATACAGGTTCTGAGGCAGGTGCATCTGTGTTCCAGTCCGGAGCTCGTTTCTGAGTTTTACTGGTCGAGGCTTCATAGTGAGATGCTCTTCTTGGCGATTTCCAGCAGCACTCTGGAGCTATTCTTTTGTTATTTCTGTCTATACTTACTCAGACAGTAGGACAAACTTTCATTCTTTTGATATTATTCTACTAGATGCCTGTAGACCTTTGACACTAATTCCTGGCACACACACGCTAGTAGACTTTATTTTGGGATGTAATCGTAAATTAGTGACTTCATGATTATTTATTTTGTATAAAATTTGCCTAATTTATCCGATCTACTTAATGTCTCAAACTAAGTTAAGCAAGTGTTGAAAAATATTTTTGGTAAACTACCTGAAATCACTAGTAGATGATTGTTGGCTTGCCTGACGGTGGTGTTAGGCGCCATCGCGACCTGAGTTAGGGTTTGGGTCGTGACAACATGGTATCAAAGATCTAGGTTCACGTAGGTCTCACAAGTTACGAGCAAACCCAATAGATTCTTGCGGATCGGTACGGAGAAGTCTGTATTTATATTCGGGAGGCTATAGGGTGTTAGGAAATCTCTCTTTATTCACCTTCTATCATGCAGTTGATGGTATACTAAAAATCTCACTCTTCTATTCTCTCACAGATTGTGAGGACACGAGCAGCTGATGTTCCAGACCGGGGAGGGGCCACTACCCCGGTCGTTCGAGGCCGTGGCAGAGGCCGGGGGAGGGCACCGACCCGAGGTAGGGGACGAGGGCGTACCAGGACTGTACCAGTCACACCCCCAGCGAATCCAGTAGAGGATCCCATCACTGAGGATCAGGGCGAGGTGCCCACAGGAGATCCCGCCCCTTTGGATTTTACGACAACGCCAGGATTTTAGGAGGTCATGGGACGTATGATGCGGTTCATGGACACCATGACTCAGGCTGGTTTATTTCCAG
>ML382515.1:3792-32164 GCA_005239525.1 Nicotiana knightiana | reverse complement strand
CGATGGTGGAACAACATGGATGGGTTTGAGCAAGGAAAGATCAAGGATTATTTGAAAAACTTGATAAACATCATGGATATCGAGCCTAAACGAGAACTCATCGAGGCTTTGGTTTATTTCTGGGACCCGAAGAACAATGTGTTTCGTCTTAATGGGTTTGAAATGACTCCTACTTTGGAAGAATTCGCTGAATATACAGATCTGGGGAAAAAGAGTCGAATAAAGAGGCTTTTAGCTCCCAGGGATGTCACTGCTACCAAGTTCCTTGAGCAGATATGGATCAGCCACACCGAGATAGCACATGTGGCCCAGGGGCAGGTCCGCCTAGATTTCTTGTATGACAGGTACGGACATGAACGGGGGTTTTCAGAATATGGGACGAAGCTGGTTAACAAACAGAACCAACACATATGGCGAGAACACGGACGGAAAGCATTCATTGTAGCTTTCTTGGGGTGCATGGTCTTCCCAAGAGAGGATCGGAAGATGAAGGATAGTCACAACCATGATGAAAAGAAAAGATTCCTCCATTCTTCCTATGGTGTTAGCAGATATCTTTCGCGCCTCGACCAAGTGCTGGGAAGGAAAAGGTTTCTTTGAAGTTTGCAACCTCCTGCTCCAGATGTGGTTCATGGATCATCTTTTCCATCATCCTTATCAGGTAGACCACCGTACTTGTTGGGGTAATCATGTTCGCCAGTATAATGCAAGATTAAAAAGTGAGTTGGAGGTTCGCAGTTTTCCAGAAAGTGTCCAAGATTGGAGGGAGTATATCCACTCCTTAACAGATGATCAGATTGCATGGAACTATCCTTGGTTCACCGCAGAATATGTCATCTATAAGTCATCTTGCCATCCATTTCTGATCTTGATGGGGCTTCAGGGTTATCAGCCATATGCTCCTATGAGATTTCTACGTCAGTTGGGTCACAAGCAAATAGTGCCCCCGGTAGAGGCTATGGAAAACTTTATCTGGGAAGCAACGTCAGAGGATCCCATTCGTGAAGCTTATGATCAATGTGTTTGGAATGGCACTAAGATACTCGAGCGTGGCACCATGGTGGCAGACCGAGAACAGGGTGAGATGAATCCTTCTTATCTTGAGTGGTTTTATAATCAAGATGCTCTCGCAGATACACCGGGGACAGTCATGAAGAGCACCGCAGAGCGGGAGGCTGAGATTCAAAACAGAGTTGGGATGGCCATGGAACAGATGAAAAGAGATTATGAATCCACCTTCGGAGCACTGCAAGAAGAGCTCGACATCGTTAAAGTAGACAGGGATCTGCTATATGATGCTTTTGAGAAAGAGAAAGCTCAGTGGGAACGAGAGAAGCAAGCACTCAAAGCCCAAATTCGGAAGAAGAGCATAGCCACAACAAATCAGCAACAAGAAGAGAGAGAAACCCAGTTCAGGGTAGTCCGTGATCATGAGCGCATGAGTTACGCTTCACTGATCCGGGGCCTAAGGGATCAGTTAGAGGGAGTTGAATCAAGTAAGGAGCGCCAGATCTCCGAGTTTGAAATAGAACGACACCACTACCAACAAGTGATCAATCGGTTGGAGGGGGAGTCACTGGAAATTCGGTGCCAAAGAGATTCAGCCTTGGAGCACGAGCGTGATGCACTGGATCTAGCCGAAACTCGTGGTCAGCAAAATCAAGAGTTGTATTTGGATCAGGAGAACATTAAGGGAAAGATCCTCAAGGTAGCCACATATACCTCTCGAGCTTGCAGGAGTTGCCAGGGAATGATGCCAGAGAGATTTGCAGAAGTATCATTGAACGTCGCCCGTCACATATCTGCAGATTTAGAGAGGATATATTGTGATGTTGGGGGTCAGCTGCAGGAATGAGTGCCTTGACTACAGTGATGCCGTTGGATTCTCTCGCAAAGATCAGAGTCTCTTTTATTTGGCAGTCCATTTTGATTGTTTTGTTGTCATTGAGTCTGTAAGAGTCTTTGTTGTGTTGAGTCTTGTTGTTATGCTTTTTATCTTCAAAAGTTTGTTTTTGAGTCAAGTTTGGTTTTGTTTAGATGTTCGTGTTTATGTAATTTTTGTTTCTGGTTCTTGTATTAAAAAAATGAAAATCAATGAAAAAGATTTTGTTTTAAAAAAATCAAAATTGAACCAAAGATATTATTGTGTCCCTGAACTACGTAATGATCTGATTCATGCGGCGACATGATACGTAGGAAACCCCTAAAAGGTTCGATCAAATTATTTCAGTAACTCTAAAATGAGAGAACAAAATGGGGCGAGTGAAAAGAAAAGTTAAAAAAATTGACGAGAAAGAGAGAAAAAATAAATAAATTTGAGAGCGCCAATAAACAGCAGCCTTATAAGCCGGGATGAAACATGAAGCTTTCCAAAAACATGTTAGAAATGGGGACAATGTTAGGAACATGGCATATTACGTGTGATACATAGATGTAAAATGCCTAACCCTAACATGTTTGTTGTCTCTTATATAGTAAGCTTAAGGTGGTTGGTTTGTGGTGAAACTGGCAACACATCATTACTTCACCAGATCTAAAGGAAAGGTACCGATGGCCAACAATGATGAAATTAATCTGGTCAGTGACGACCCCCATGGTCCGTCAGTTGAGCAAGAGTTAGAGGAAGTAAGAAGATTAAAATAACAATTGTCTGATGTGTATCAGGCTTGGGTCTCCGGTCAGCCTCCGCCTCAGGGTTCCTCAGAAGGAATTTCCACCGTACCCCTGGCCACTCAACCACTGCTCTGTGCAACGAGCGATCACATTCTACCACCAGGGTATGTGCCAAAATACAAATTCCATGCCGCCCCTAGTACCTCTAATGTGCGACCTCCAGCCGCTCCGATCAGGAACACCCCTCTTGTTGTGTCTGGCACGCCGGTATATACAATCTCGCCACCGCTTCCTGTGATGAGGCCAAACAACGAGCCAGCATCTCATGCTTATGATGGCCAATACTACTCTCCAAATATGGATTTCAGGGTCTCGGCTCCATACAACCAAACTCCTCAATACCAGTCACCAGTGGAAAATGAAAAGCCTGCCAAGATAGTTGAGCCAAATGAGATGGCCAGGAAAATGAAAAGTCTTGAATAGAACATAAAGAACATACAAGGACTGGGTGGTCACGAAAGTGTATCTTTCAGTGATTTATGCATGTTCCCTCACATCCATTTTCCACCAAGGTTCAAGACCCCAAAATTTGAGAAGTATGATGGTCACGGCGACCCTATCGCCCACTTGAAAAGGTACTGCAACCAGCTGAGGGGTGCAGGTGTAAAGGAAGAGTTGTTGATGGCTTATTTTGGGGAAAGTCTTGTGGGGGTAGCCTCCGAATGGTTCATTGACCAAGATATCTCTCACTGGCATGTCTGGGACGACATGGCCCAGGCCTTTCTCAAACAATTCCAATACAACATAGATATTGCACCAGATCGCAATTCCCTGTCCAATATGAAGAAAAATCCAACTGAAAGCTTTAGGGAGAATGAAATCAAGTGGAGGGAGAAAGCGGCTAGGGTCAAGCCATCCATGGATAACCATGAGTTGATCACTGTTTTTCTGGAGGCTCAAGAGCCTGATTATTTTCAGAACATGATGTCCGTGATGGGTAGACCTTTTGAAGAAGCAATCAAAATAGGGGAGATGGTCGAAAATGGTCTCAAGACTGGCAGAATTGTAAGTCAAGCTGCTCTTAAGGCCACTACCCAAGCTATCCAAAATGGGTCGGGAAGTTTCGCAAATAAAAAGAAGAGAGATGAGGGGGCCATGATGACTTCGGGGTCTAGGGAAGTTCGAAGAGGGGCACCGCACCCTTATGTGCAAGATCAACAGGGGCAATCCAGCTACCCTCAACATTATTATCCTTCGCCAATTCCTCAATACTCTGTGGGCCCACCACAGTATACAGTGTTCAATGCTTAGTCTTATGCTCGGCCTCCCAATCAGCAAGTACGGGCACCATCTCCAAGGACCCCCCGACCTTAGCAGCAAAACTTTCGGGCACCCTACAATGCTCGTCCTAGGCAGGATTTTGGTCGAGATCAGAGGCCGGCGGAAAAATTCACTCCATTGGCTGAATCATACTCTAGTTTATTCCAGAAACTGAACCAAATAGGAGTGATTGGACCCATCGCTCCCCACCATATGCATCTTGATTCACATGGATTTCAAGAAAATGCTAGGTGTGAATATCGTTCAGGGGCCCCAGGGCATAGCACTGATGATTGTTGGACTCTGAAAAGAGCCATAGAAAGACTAATTGCTGAAAAACTGATTGTGGTGACAAATGACGAGGACCCTCCTAATGTGACCAACAACCCTTTGCAGGTACATAATGATGTTCACTTTGTGGGAATGATTGGCCAAGATCAAGAATACAAGTCGGTTGGTCGAGTATAAATGACAGCAGGAGAAATTCCAGAAGGGACAGGTCTAAAAGTAAGACCAAGCCGAGATGTGCCATTGATTGTGAAAGGCGCCCAGAGCTCAGAGAAGGAAACTTTTGTTCCAAAAATATCGAGGTTGGAAGTCCTCTCCAATGTTCTAAGCCCAAGGTTATATGTCCTTGGAGGCCACCCCATCACAAGGCAGAACCAGGGCAGTGCGAAGGGTATAACCGAGCCGATCATAATCAAACCTACCGTACAACCCCCTGTGACAAACACGAAGACCATTCCTTGGAACTACAACAAAACTGTGATGACTTACAAAGGCAAGGAAATCATAGAAGAAGTGGGGGAAACTGGAGGTTTGACTCGATCGGGGAGGTGTTACTCTCCGGAAGGGTTGAGGAAGGCCAAGCAAATCAGAGAAGACCAATTGCCAATAAATAAACCAGTAACTGAAGAAGAGGCGAAAGAGTTTTTGAAAAAGATGAAAGTTCAGGATTACTCAATCATTGACCAGTTGAGAAAGACTCCTGCCCAAATTTCTATACTATCTCTGCTCATGCATTCAAAAGAGCATGCTCGGGTGCTAATCAAGATCCTAAACGAGGCACATGTCTCAGAGAAGACCACAGTAAATCATTTAGAGAAGATGGCCAACAAAATTTTTGAGGTGAACAAAATCACCTTTACTGATGATGAACTCCCCGAAGAAGGAGCTGGGTACAACAAGGCTTTACACTTGACTGTTAAATGTGAGGGGCACTACGTAAAGCGAGTCATGGTTGATGGAGGCTCGAGCGTAGATGTTGTGTCCTCTCTCCACCTTGCAAAGCATGCATATCAATACAAACAGAATCCGACCCAGCAATGTCCGCATCCGGGCTTTTGATGGCTCAGCGAGAGATACCATTGGGGAGATCAGCCTCACCATGACGATTGGGCCTGTTGACTTTGAAATTGTCTTCCAGGTAGTGGACATGGACACTTCTTATAACTTTCTTCTTGGAAGGCCATGGATCCATACGGCCTGAGCTGTGTCATCCACCTTACATCAGATGCTAAAGTTTGAACATGACAGGCAATAAATTATCTTTCACGGGGAAGACGCGTCGTCCATTTATAAAGACCCGTTAATCCCCTGTATTGAGGCCAAGGAAGGGTGTGAATCCATTGTCTATCAGGCTTTTGAAGTGGTTGTTGTGGACCATGTCGAGGAAGGAAAGCCCATTCTGCATCCTCTTCTTTCAGCCACATCTGTAATGGTGGCTTCACTTATGCTGAGACAGGGTTATGATCCAGGAAAAGGCTTGGGGGCATCCTTGCAAGGAATTTCGGAGCCTATTTCTCTATTCAGTAACCAGGGTACTTTGGTTTAGGCTTTAGGACAACACAAGCAGACGAAGACAAATCCAAGCACCGCAAAAAGCACGGATGGGTCTTGCAACAACCTATCCCTCACATTTTCTACACTTTTGTCAAGCCACGACTCCAAGAGGGTCGAAATTCCTCGGCGCAGGCAAACATTGATGAAATTTGCCACGGCCTCAACCAGATGTTTTCTGAAGTGAATATGATCCAGGCTGGTGAAGGCACTAGTCGTGCCGATATGCAACTAATTGGCCCAGACACCATGATCAACAATTGGGAAACAACTCATCTCCCCACAACGAAGGAGACTTGGTAGTTTGCTTTTGTAGTTTCTTTTTTGTATTTTGGGTTACTCTCAGGGTTGTAATCCAAACATCTTAGTACAATTGTTTTGTTTTGATGTTAACCCTTCTATCCTTTCGAATTCAATGAAATGCAGTTCAGTTTCGTATTAAGTTTTGTATCTTTTCCTTTTCCTAATTTTGGTCATTTTTGTTTCCATTTCAGTTTTGTTAATGCCGGCTTTAATAACATGACATGCATGCGGAATTCACGCCCAGATCTTAAAAAGCTGTCTAATTTCGAAATAATGCATCAAGAGGTTGAGTATGATGAAGATGAGGCTGTTGAGGAAATCAAAAGAGAGTTGGAACAATTTGAAAACAAGCCTAATCCTAACCTCAATGATATTGAGTCCATTAATATTGGAAGTCATGAAGATGTTAGAGAAACAAAGATAAGCATTCACACTGAACAAAAAACCAGAGATGCCTTGATTCAACTTTTATTTGAATACAGAGATGTGTTTGCTTGGTCTTATGATGACATGCCGGGTTTAAGTGCAGATCTAGTGGTTCACAAGCTTCCCACGTATCATGATTTTCCACCAGTCCAACAAAAACAACGAAAATTTAAAACGGACATGGGTGAAAAAATCAAAGAGGAAATAATGAAGCAGTTGAGTGCCAATGTGGTCAGAGCTGTCCGATACACCACCTGGGTGGCAAATGTTGTGCCTGTGCCAAAGAAGGATGAAAAAACTAGAGTCTGTGTTGATTACAGAGACCTGAACAAAGCAAGTCCAAAGGATAATTTCCTTTGCCAAACATCCACATTCTTGTTGATAATTGCGCAAAGCATGATATACAGTCATTCGTGGATTGTTATGTTGGGTACCACCCGATTCTAATGGATGAGGATGATGTAGAAAAGACCGCTTTCACCACTCCATGCGGTACTTATTGTTACAGGGTCATGCCATTCGGTTTGAAAAATGCAGGGGCAACTTACATGAGGGCCATGACCACCATTTTCCACGACATGATGCACAAAGAAATCAAAATATATGTCGATGATGTCATCATAAAATCAAATACACAGGTTGATCACGTGCGCGATTTGAAAAAGTTCTTCGAATGGCTTCGAAGGTATGACCTTAAGCTTAATCCAGCCAAATGTGCATTTGGGGTTCCATCTGGGAAACTCCTTGGTTTTATAGTCAGCCGGAGAGGCATCGAATTGGATCCATCTAAGATAAAGTCCATTCGTGATTTGCCACCCCCGAAGAACAAAAAGGAAGTTATGAGTTTGCTCGGGAGGCTGAACTACATCAGTAGGTTCATTGCTCAGCTCACAACCACGTGCGAGCCCATCTTTAAGTTGCTGAAAAAGGATGCTGCTATCAAGTGGACGGACGATTGCCAAAGAGCTTTTGACAGGATCAAAGATTATATGTCGAAACCCCCTGTACTAGTCCCACCTGAACCTGGTAGGCCATTGTTTTTATATCTATCAGTGATGGATAATTCCTTTGGATGCGTTCTGGGGAAACATGATGCAACAGGAAAAAAGGAACAAGCAATTTATTATTTGAGCAAGAAGTTCACCAATTATGAGGTTAAGTACACCCTTTTAGAGAGGACATGTTGTGCCTTGACTTGGGTCGCTCAGAAGCTGAGGCATTATCTATTGGCCTACACTACTTACCTCATATCCAGAATGGATCCTTTGAAGTACATCTTCCAAAAGCCAATGCCCACTGGCAGGCTCGCGAAATGGCAAATTCTGCTCACAGAGTTCGACATCGTTTATGTCACTCGCACCGCGATGAAAGCACAAGCTTTGGCAGATCATTTGGCAGAGAATCCAGTTGATGATGAGTACAATACAGTTAGCACATACTTCCCAGACTAAGAGGTCAACTCAATAAAGGAAGTAGCTCTGGATGACAACCACGTATGGAAAATGTATTTTGATGGGGCTGTCAATATCAAAGGAGTTGGGATCGGGGCAATCCTTATCTCACCTATTGGACAACATTACCCTGCAACGTTCCGACTTCGATTCTTCTGTACCAATAATACAACAAAATATGAAGCTTGTATCATGGGTCTAAAAATGGCGCTCGATCTAGATGTGCTTGAACTTTTGGTTATAGGAGATTCCGACTTGCTTATCCGGCAAACCCAAGGCGAATGGGAGACTCGAGACATCAAGCTTATTCCATAAAGGCAATGTGTACAAGACTTGAGCAAAAGATTCAAATCCATCGAGTTCAGGTACATTCCTAGGTTTCATAACGAGCTAGCCGATGCCTTGGCTACTTTAGCCTCGACGCTCCCTTATCCAGGCAACACTCATATTGATCCATTGGAAATCCAAGTTCGGAATCAACACGGTTACTGCAATACTATTGAGACAGAACCAGATGGTGAACCATGGTATCATGACATAAAACGATTCCTGAAAATAAGGGAATACCCAGAGCATTCCAAGGGAGATCAAAAAAGAACTATAAGGCGGCTTGCCAGTGGTTTCTTCCTGAATGGGGAAATTTTGTACAAAAGGGCCCCAGATTTGAACTTGTTGAGGTGCATAGATGCCACGGAAGCTGAGCGGATCATGAGTGAAGTGCATTCGGGGGTATGCGGACCTCACATGAATGGATATGTTCTAACGAAGAAGATTATGCGGGCAGTGTATTATTGGCTTACTATGGAGCGAGATTGCTTCAGTTTTGTTCGCAAGTGTCACCAATGCCAGATTCATGGTGACCTGATTCACTCACCACCTTCGGAGTTGCATCCCATGTCCTCTCCTTGGCCTTTCGTTGCTTGGGGAATGGATGTTATTGGGCCAATCGAGCCAAAGGCTTCAAATGGGCATAGATTCATTTTGGTCGCAATTGATTACTTCACCAAGTGGGTGGAGGCCGCCACTTTCAAAGCAGTCACCAAGAAAGCAGTGGTAGACTTTGTCCATNCCAATCTAAATAGTCATTTGATGAAGGAGGTATGCGAGCAATTTAAAATTATGCATCGTCATTCTACCCCTTACCGGCCAAAAGCCAATGGAGCTGTTGAAGCGGCGAGCAAGAACATCAAGAAGATTCTTAGGAAGATGATCCAAGGTTCCAAACAATAGCATGAAAAGTTGCCTTTTGCTCTTTTGGGATACCTCACGACCGCTCGCACATCTGTTGGTGCAACGCCTTATCTGCTGGTATATGGAACATAAGTTGTAATACCAACTGAAGTTGAAATTCCCTCTCTTCGGATCGTTGCGGAGTCGGAGATTGAAGATACATAATGGGTAAAGACCCGATTAGAACAACTAATGTTGATTGATGAAAAATGGCTGATAGTAGTGTGCTTTGGCAAGTTATACCAGCAAAGAATGGCACGCGCTTACAACAAGAAAGTGCGTCCAAGGCACTTCGAGGTAGGCCAACTAGTTCTGAAACGCATTCTTCCACACCAAGTAGAAGCCAAAGGAAAGTACGCCCCAAACTGGCAAGGACCCTACATCATCAAGAAAGTGTTACCAAAAGGGGACTTGCACTTGCTAGATGAAGAAGGACGGGTACCAGACATAACTATTAACGCAGATGCAGTCAAAGGATATTATGTCTGATATATACCCGCTATGGAACTTTCACGCATGATTTTCTCAGATCAAGATGACAAAGGCTATCATTGCTCGCCATCCCAAATAGGTGTCACCCTTTTTTTTAACCTTTTTGAGCCTTATTTGTCTTCCTTGTTTTCCACCTTTTGGAACCTGTGTACTTGTAAAAGCCAAAAAAAAAAAAAGGAAAAAAAAAACTCAAACAACAAATCTTCTAAGCCATTGAACTACGTCCGACCTGATTCTGAAAGGACACGTACGCAGCCTTACCCTGGGTTCGGTCCCATCACAACAAAAAATCCATATTCCCAATACTCCAAAACTGCAGCAGTAGTTTGTTTTATTTTACGGTTTTTCCTGTAGAAACGGTTCCAAAAGTTGTAATTCAGTTCAAGGTTCTTTTCCCATTTTTTCCATGTTGAGAACTTCTGGTCGACCTTTGAGAATATTTGAAGTTCCCATGCCAGGGGAATTGGGCAACCTTCCGCATGTCTTATCTTAAAAAAAAGGATGGGAGTCTTATCGGTGAATACCCAAATAGGCACTGTAAGGCGACAGTGAGCAGAGAAATTAGAGAGTCTTATTGGTGAAAACCCAAATGGGCAACATAGGGTGACGGTGAGTAGAGAAATGAGAGAGGTCAGTTAGCGAAAACCCGCAAAGGGCGCTACTAGCCGAATAAGGGTCTTCGATACCCTGGCATGAGCACGACCAAGACAGTTTCAAGATGAACCTTTGCGACAGATTTTGAGAATTAGACAGCTCAGACGGATCAGGCGTCCAGTCCAAAATGCATGTCATGATTCATTGAAGTCGGCACATACTTCCAGATAAGTTTCCCTATTCCTTTCCCCTAAAGGGACGCCTTTTGTTTAAGCACAATTCTTTTGCACCTTCAAGTATTCTTCTATTTTTACCCATAATTTTCTTTGAGTTCCTTTTCGGTCTAATCTTTCGT
The DNA here is from genome assembly GCA_005239525.1 of Nicotiana knightiana. Lineage (NCBI taxonomy): Eukaryota > Viridiplantae > Streptophyta > Magnoliopsida > Solanales > Solanaceae > Nicotiana > Nicotiana knightiana. Next base: position 21,541 of record ML382515.1, on the reverse strand, counting down.
CAAAAGCGAAGCAAACAAATAGCTGCAAAACTGGATACAGTTTTCCCGTAATATCGAGCACAATTTGGGCATACACGACATTGACGAAGGCACGAATCCGTCTGTGATCTCAATTGATAAGGCAAACAAAGTGTCTCAAAGAAACTGAAAAGGTTGCCTAAGCAAGACCTCTTCATGAGAAAATTTGATAAGCACTGCAGACACAAACCAGTACTAGGTGCAAGACAACTGAGTTTGATTTTTAAAGAAAAATTGCATTGCCTCAGAGAAAAATGTAGCAATACCAAGGACGTCTAGGTATGAAACAGTTGGGGGCAACATTGGAAAACCAAGGTCTCCAGAAAATGATACAGATCAGCCGAGCATCTCGGTACCATACTGATAGAATCAGTTGTTCAGCTGCGGAGAGGCCGTGAAGTCAAACCACAATAGGGCATCAAGGCCACAAACCAACCACCACTTTGAAAACTCATAAATTTTTCTTTGTTTGAAGCAGGAACAAAGCAATGCAGAATGGCGATTTTTAAAGGAGGAATGTCACCGAACGTAAGCTCCTTAAAATCTCCATTTTTCTTTTATTTTTCGCATGCATCACTACTATTCACACCTCCTAGTTTAGTAGCTTAACCCAGGTAGAACCATTTCACATAGGGGTATCCAGCTCATAGTTCCGGGTAGAATTACTCTTCGCTCAGGTTGTTTTACGTAGCTTAACTCGGGTAGAACCATTTCACCTAGAGGGATCCAGATCATAGTTCCGGGTAGAAGTACTCTTCGCTCAGGTCATTTTACATAGCTTAACCCAGGTAGAACCATTTCGCCTAGAGGGATCCAGCTCATAGTTCCGGGTAGAAGTACTCTTCGCTCAGGTTGTTTTACGTAGTTTAACTCGGGTAGAGCCATTTCACCTAGGGGATCCAGCTCATAGTTCCGGGTAGAAGTACTCTTCGCTCAGTTTGTTTTACGCAGCTTAACTCAGGTAGAACCGTTTCGCCTAGGGGGATCCAGCTCATAGTTTCGGGTAGAAGTACTCTTCGCTCAGGTCATTTTACATAGCTTAACCCCGGGTAGAACCATTTCGCCTAGGGGGATCCAGCTCATAGCTCCGGGTAGAAGTACTCTTCGCTCAGAGTGTTTTACGTAGCTTAACTCGGGTAGAACCATTTCGACTAGGGGAATTCAACACTTTATTAGTAATACAATGTACCAATCCCTGGTTACATTCCTTCCCAGTAATACAGGGTACCAACCCCTGGTTACGTTCTTTTCCAGTAATACAGGGTGCCAACCCCTGGTTACCTTTCCTTTCCAGTAATACAGGGTGCCAACCCCTGGTTACATTTCTCTCCAGTAATAGAGGTACCAACCCCTGGTTACATTCTTCTTCAGTGATACAGGGTACCAACCCCTGGTTACATTTTCTACCAGTAATACATGGTACCAACCCCTGGTTGCATTCATCTTTAGTGATACAGGCCGCCAACCCTTGGTTATATTCCTTTCCAGTAATACAGGGTACCAATCCCTGGTTACATTCCTTTTCAGTAATACAGGGTACCAACCCCTGGTTACATATCCTTTCGGTAACGTAAGGTACGCAATCCCTCGTTACAAATTTTATCTCTTTTAGTTTGTTTATACTACTGTTTTCGTATGCCTTTCAATAAATTAGATAGTTTATAGCTTTTTCTGATAACTCACAAAATTTTTCTAGTCCAAACTGGGGCAGAAAAATTTTGTTCGTTTTATTCGTCTTTGATGGCTTTTTAGGCCTTGTCGTAGAGGACAGGCGACGGTTAAAGCTTTCGGTTTCAGTTTCTCATCAGAGAAAGAAGTCGTTCGATCACAAGATAGTTGGAATTAGCATTGATAATGTGTCAACAATCCAGCTTCTCAAATTTCATTTTCCCAAATTCTGATCGGGAAATCAAGCAATCAAGAATGAGCCATAGTCTTTCTTCAAAGAGCATCAAGATCCAATCTAAGGTCAACAGAAGCGAGTAGGTCAAGAATCAAGATTTGACTCCAGAAGACACATAGATAGGAATTTTGTAACTCTTAGCTTGCAGCAATACGCAGTTCTCTTCTTCTTTTGATGTAAGCAGCAAGTAATAGTAACAACAACAACAACAACAACAGTCTTAACTCCAGTGTCCGGTAGTCCCATATACCAAGTTTTCCCAGAACTACACTGACCTGATTCCTCGAAACAAGGATATGAAGGCAACCTCGGAAGCAAGGTTCGGTCACCATTTTTCAAAAATCGCTTCCATTGGAGTGATATGTGAGCAAAAATTAGCTATGGCATTCACTTTTCTTTGCACAAAAATACTTCATGTTCTCGAGCAAAGAGGGGCAGCTGTGAATACCTAATTTTTGCACCATTTAGATGCTTCTAAAGTTGTTAGTGTCAATTTTCCTTCAATCATTATTTTCCTTATATTTTGTGCACTTTTAATTGAATTTCTTGTCATAAAATACCAAAAACAATGTTCTATACTTTTCTTTTTGTGTGTGCTCTTTAATTGACTAATTATTTGATAAGTTAATCAAATTGATTTCTCATATAATTAATTCAATTGTTAGCTAATGAGTTTTATTAGGTTTATTTTATTAGTTGGTATTTAGGTTAATTAGATTATAGTTTAATAAGATAGGATTAAAGGAAAATGGTTAAAATCGAAATAGTTAGGTGGCTAAGAGTGTAAATTTAATGCCAATTAAGTGGCTGGCCAAGAAAGAGTTCAAAACGACGTAGTATCGCCTCAAAACTACATCGTTTCATTAAGTGAAAGTAAGATCCAATCTCAGCCACCCATCTTAATTGGATCCAATGGCCATAAATCACCCTTATCTTACGTATTTAAGCCCCCTAATACCCAAATTTTTTCCCCATTTCCCCCTTTACTTCTCCTCTTCTCCTTCTCTCTTCACTCTCTCTTCTCCCTCACCCTATCTCAGCCGCCCACACCCTTCACGGCAGCGCCGCCAGCCGGAAATCGCCACCGCCGGCGGCCGGTGTCCAAACCACCCCCAAATTACATCATTCTCTTCCTCTCTTCACCCTCTTTCTATATCCACAACCCGAATCCCCACAAAAAATCAACAAAATCAAACCCTAGTTGCACCGCCACCACTGCCGCCGCCGCCCGTCGTCCAAAATGCACCAAAACGGCACCACCTCTTCCTCTTCCCCCCCTCTCTCCATATCTCCAACTCAAAAAACCTCACCACTGTCGGCCTCCACCTCTAGTTCCATCCGCCAACCACCAAGTGCCTTGAGCCTCTGATTTTTATTTTTATTTTGCTATTTTTCGACTCAAAGACCTTCGTTTCTGCAAGACGTTGAAACCCTTTTGTTTTAGCGTCTGCCCGAAAGAAACGTGCGTTTTGGAGTCTGGCAGCCGCCTCTTGGCATTTTCAGCATCTCCTCGTGGCTCAAACAGCTTCAAGAATGTTCGTTAGGTATAATCGTCATCCTTTCACTTAAAATCTGATTTTATTATTATTATTATTATTAGTAGACTAGTTTTCTGATTTTTGATTTTTTTGTTTTGGTTGTTTGTTGTTAATTAGAGTTTTAAGTTAGGATTATTTAACTAGTTATCTATATTCAGTTCAGTTGTTTGTTGGTCTATTATTGATCAAATATAATTTTTAGTGTATTAGTTAAATCGTTTACTTAGTTAATCAATTGTTTAGTTATTAATAATCGTGATAGTTTAACGATGTTCGTTTAATTTTCGTTTCGAGCATTACCTTGTGAATGTAGTTGTTGTTCCATGTTAGTTTGCAAAAATAGAGTTCATCCTAATCTAGTTTGAATACTTAGTTCGATTACATTTTGAGTCTTGCTTCTACTATGCTAGTTCATATTTTGTTGGAGTTTGAGTGTAGAAGTTGAATTTAAGTCATGTGTAGATAAAAGTTGAATAGTTGAGTTTAAAGTACATGGTTGTTGGGTATTTTACTGTTTAAGCATGCTGGAAACACAACTACTCTGCTTTGTGTCAACATTTGGTGAAAAATGGACAGTTTTGGCACACAAAAGTTAGTCCTTTTGGACAGAATTTTGGTGAACCAAAATCTGTCCAAAAGGACTTATTTTTCCTACTTAAAGAGGTCACCCTTTCACACAAAGACACACACAATTGCTGAACTTTTTACACACTAAAACACAAACTTTGAGAGTAAAATCAGCAGCTTAATATATATATATATATCAAGCTGAAATTTCAGATCTTGGTGAGTACTATTTGAGTGCAAAAACTCTCACAAAAATAGAAATATCCATTAGGCAATGTGTGAAGTTGATAGCTACTAGTTTCAAGCATCTTTGTTGAGTTTTCTTGGTTGTCTTAACACTTGAGTTGTTGTTGTTTCCACTGTATTTGCTGCTGAATTTCTATTGCTGCACTGCTGTATTTTATCATTTTGCAAACCAAGTAACTTTCAAATTCTTATATTGCAAATTCTTGATGATAATAAGAAGGATTTTATCCCGGTTTGGTTGATGGAACATGTTAGATTTGATTTTGTTTCAAGATGAATGTTATATTACTGTTATCACTATGTAAATATGTTAGAAATTAGTTCAATTATCGTTTTCTTCTTTATATATATGATTGAAATTGTATTTTGGTAATTTTACTTAGTTTAAGAAAAAGATAAAGACCTCATTTTTAACTATATTTGTTTAGTTTTGGATCTTTTATGTGAGTTACTTTTAAGGTTCATGTATAATTAATTAGGAAAGATTTCTAGATTCAAATGTTCTGATGCTTTAAATTACAGTCAACATAATGTTATAATATGATTCTTATATTTAGCATTAAAGTATTACCATTTTCTTTTTTTGTAGTTTTTATAATTAGTTGCGATTTGTAATTATGAAAGTGGATTCAAATGCTTAAGGTGTTTACGTTACTAATGAGTTTGTAGTCTGATTAGTGCCATGTTGGTGTAAATGAGTAGAAATATTATGTTAGTCCTTGAGAACTAAGTTGATTAAGCAGATGAAAGAGCATAAATAATAATTTAGCATGTGAGTTTCTTTTATGAAAAATGATTTTAATGTGGACATCAATGTGATGAGTAATTTGGGTTGGACATGAGCCCATTGACTCCATAAGCCCAATGGTGGGCTGCTGCCTCATTTTAATAACCCCACAAGTCCAAATTTTTTTTTAGTTTTAAAGAATGTAAGTTAATAATTTTCCCACACTAACCTCATCTTTTAAATTAGTAATCATGATTATTGCAAAGTTGTTCCAATTAGCCATACATCACTCATTTTGAATTTGTAAATAATTTTCTCAAGTTAGAAAATGAACCATCAATCTACAAATACAAAAGAAAATGTTTTTCTTTGATTAATTCCATAACGTAGTTTCCTTTTTTTTAAGTTAGTAAATTCTTTTTTAGGATAGCAATGGTAATAGTCTAGTCAAGTTTCAAACATGAAGCGAAAAATTATTGTTTCTTCAAATATTGATCAACTTTTTTAGCCATTAAATAAATTCAATAAAATCATTTATTTATAATTTTTTTTTAAAAATAAAAAATAATTACTTTCGTCTTAACCTATGTCGGGAATGCTCAAAGAAGTAAAAAAAAATGGCAAAGTCTCGAGGGCATATCTTGTTTCATTTCTTTCAAAATAAATAAAATTTGAATTTAATTAACTTCGAGTAGGCTCTTAGGTGCAACACACGAGCTAAGGTCGGGGATACTCGTCTTGGTTAGTGTAAGCTAGGGTTGGGAATACTCGTCCTAGTTTGAGATTAATACAGTTATCAACAATAAAAACGGACATAGGCAAAACATGAAAGCCCAAATGAAACACAGTTTATTTAAAATTAATTTAAATCCAAATGTAGTCAATAAAGCGACCGTGCTAGAACCACGGGACTCGGGGAATGCCTTACACCTTCTCTCCGGTCAACAGAATTTCTTACTCTGACTTTGCTTTCGCAGACCAATAATAATAGAGTCAAACTTTCCCTTGACTAGGGATTCAAATAAAAGGTGACTTGAAATACCGAGAAAATAAATTTCAAGTGGCGACTCTGTACATAGAATAATCTCTACTCAAATTTGTCATTATAATTGGAAAAACTCTTTTAACCCTCATTCATAATTCCATACACATATATCTTTTGGGGTAGAAAAAGGGTGTGACATCTTTTAAGGCATATGAAGGATCAACATGGCTATATTAATGATTCTATGTAGTGTGGCTAATAGACGATCTTATCAAAAACAAATGTGGCTAATAGATGGTGTACCTTAGTGCTCCTTTTTCGGTGAACAATCATTAATTCATCTGTATTTGGAGCGAAATATTTATGTGTCTATAAACTGATAGCTAATATTGCTTAAATTTCCATATCATAAAAATATTGCTTAAACCTGTGCAAGTTTTATTTGTCCTCTTCAATTTTGCTGACTTTGTTGATGTGGCTTCTCCGGTAAGAATAATTCCAACGGTCTGGCTGGACATCATTTGAGGATGAAGCTGATGTCATGGACCAAGATGACGCAATTATACATCTGTGCCTGAGAGGATGACAATTGTGACCGCGAGAAACACATATTATATGTTATCCAATCAGTTACTTTTTTTTCGTTGTTTGCTTTATACCCGCGTTGCTTTCAATTGATTATATTTTGGTTGTTCATTTGTTCTATATAATGTAAATGACATGGTATTTGGCGCAATTAGAAGCAGATGTCAGACTTGCAAAAAGAAATTGCATTTTGATGGATCAAAATTTGCGTGTCTTTCAAGTTTGTTACGTTGAAGACAATGCCTTTATTTTTTTTAAAGGTCAAGAGGCAGCAACTCCATGGAAAGTGCCACAAAGCTAAGTTGCTCGGGCTCGGGTGCAGATATCCGATATGGGTACGGATCTGTGTCACGACCCCAAATCCTAACAAGTCATCGGCGCCTATCGTGGAACTAGACTAGCCAACCATCACCTTACTACACATCTGTTCAATTATGAAAGTTCACAGTTCAATAATAATTGCAACATCGCAAAAATAATAATTCATTTAAGTTAATAGTCTAAATATCTCTAAACAAAATCTCCCAGAACTGAAGTCAATAGTCATGAGCATCTAATGAATAAAATAAACTCTACTAATATCTCAATATAGTCTAGGAATGAAATGCTAAAACTAAATAAGGAAGGAAAATAGAGAAGTTGTGGACGCTGGACAGCTACCTCGAAATCCCGATAAACTGCTGCTACGAGCAAGGACAGCTACTGCTCCGGATCGTCACCTGAATCAGTGCACAGAGGCACAGGAAGTCTTTATGAGTACGCCACTCAGTAGTAATGAAAATAAACCACAGTCTGAGAATTTTAAAACACACAGTACAGATACACAATTTGACAAAATCAGTAAAACACCAAGTCACCATGTAGTATTCATCAAATACATAAGTTCGAAATCAGTTTCCAGAAATCCTTTGAAACGAGTGTAATATTAGTGTATCTTAGTAAAATTCTCAGTAAAAGCCAGTTTGAAAACGAAGTAAATCATAGTTCGAAAACTTAGTAAAATCATCATAAATCTGCCCCTCGGGCCAAAATCATTTCTCGTAACAGTTGCCCCTCAGGCATTCTCTCAATCACTCAGTAACAGCCCCGTGGGCAACAATCATTACTCAGTATCAGCCCCGCGGGATATAATCATCACTCAATAGGTACCTGCACTCACTGGGGGTGTGTACAGACTCCGGAGGGGCTCCTACAGCCCAAGTGATATAACAACATAGGCCTGAAAGCCTTCTCACAATATAGGCCTGAAAGCCTCCCTCATATAAGGCCTGAAAGCCTCCTCACAATATAGGCTTGAAAGCCTCCCTCATATAAGGTCTGGAAGCCTCCTCACAATATAGGCCTGAAAGCCTCAGTCAGTCAGACACTCTCAATCAGCCCTTAGGCCATAAACATACCGGGTTTTCGACCCAAAACAGTGTTTAATTTTTCAATAAATTGTATCAAATACTCTTGTCAAAACAATTTATCAGGGGAAGACTGAGTGAAAAATCATAACATATCAGTGAGGAAAATATAGTAAACACAACCTCCAAGGGGAAAACAGATCTGCACTAGGCCCCAAACACGGCTTACATCCCAAATCATATCATAATAAAATAATACTAATTAAGCATAGGCTTAAAAGTCGGCTTAGCAACTCAATAGTCGCCTAAATAGGGAAGATATTTCTAAAGTTTCAACCTTTGCATTTCAAACCCGTGAAAGGGTGCATAGTCCGGGGTTTCATACCCTCATGACAGGATTTCAAAACTAGCCCGAAACTATTCAGCAACACGCTTACCTCTCGAATCAACTTCTGAAGGCTCCAAATCTATCAAGTTTAGATTTTTATCATCAATTTATGCTTAAGGAACGAATTCCAATCGAAAAATATAAAATTTAGCTCAAAAACCCGAATTTTGTCAAAACCCGACTCCCGAGCCCGCATCCCGAAACTCATAATTTTTTAAACAAAAATGTTCTTCATCCTCTCACTAGTCTGTACATATAAAGAACACCAAAATCGGAGTTTGTTTGACCCCTCAAATCGCTCCCTAAAGGTCTCATAATCTTAGGCCCTAAATCCACCTTTTTCTACTGATTTTCATGAATTTAACACTGATATAATGTTCTATAATCATCCACAAATGAGTTTTAATGATCAAAACACTTACCTCTATGAAGAACACTGATTTCCCACCTCAAAAATCGTCCCCAAAGCTCTCTGTCCGTACAAAAATGGTGTAAAAAGGGTTTGAGTCGCGGAGGGTTTATTTTATAACTGCTCAGTGATTTCTTCACTGCGATCGCGGCATAAGCCACGCGATCGCGGAGAACAAACTCCACTGGCTCCCACTTTACCTATTGTGATCGCAACATAAGCCACGCGATCGCGGTTCACCAAACCTCAACCACATGCGATCGCAACCCTGCACCCGCGATCGCGAAGAGCGATGGACCTTCTCACCTCACGGCCTGTGACCCTACGCGATCGCAGGCAAGGCCACGCGATCGCGCTGCCGACACTGCCCAACCTCTGCGATCGCAGACGCCTTTTTGCGATCGCAGAGAGTAAAAATGCTGCCCCATCTCGATTGAACTACGCGATCGCGACTCTCCCTACGTGATCCTAGAGAAGAAAAACCTGCTGCACAAAAACCAGAAAACCAGCTCTTTCTTTAAGTCTAAAAATGTCCGTTAACCACCCGAAATCAATCCCGAGCCCCTCGGGACCCCAACCAAACTTACCAACATATCCCATAACATCATTCAAGCTTAGTTGCACTCTCAAAACACCAAAACTAACATCAAAACACCAAAATCTCACAGGATTCAAGCCTAAGAACTTTGATATTTCTAAAATCTACCAATGATGCCGAAACCATCCAAAACAACTTCGATTGACTTGAAATTTCGCGGACATATCCAAAATGATATTACGAACCTGGTTCAACTTCCGGAATTCCATTCCGATCCCGATAGTCTATTTTCCACTGCCAACCAGAAATCGCCAAAAACTAACTTTCGCCAATTCAAGCATAATTCTACACCGGACATCACAAAATTATTCTGAACACACTCCGAAGTCCCAAATCACCTAACGAAGCTATGCGAGCCATAAAATCTGCATTCCGAGGTCGTTTACCAATAAGTCAACTCCCAATTGACTTTTTCCCATTTTAAGGCTTTTTTTAAAGACTAAGTGACTGAATTCTCGTTTAACCATTCCGATTTCAAGCTTATCAACTCTAACACATCAATAATAGAATAACCAATCCATGACAAGTCAATAACAGTAATTATAATGCAGGTTCTACGTAACGACAGACCGGGTCGTTACAATCCGAATATCGGATTTGGCAAAATCTAAATTTTTGGATTCGGGGGTGCGTTTCGGATATGGACACTAGTGCGGAAATTCGGCTAATAAAAAATAGAGTTATAAAAATATTGTATTTTTGAGAGATATTCTGTGAAAAACTTACATAAATATTGTAGAATTCAATCTTTCAGATGGACATTATTCTTTCATTGACCTAAATTTGTTTTATTTTTGATTTTGAGAAATCAAAATCTCAATTTTTCGATGGACTACGGCTATAGTGTCCGAAATCAATTGACCGAATCCAAGAAGTATCCCGTCCCCGTCCTTGTCCCGGTCTTGTATCGGGACATGGACAACACCAAAATCGAAGAGTTTGCGCAACTTCGTCATAAATTATAGAAAATCGAGATTTGATGTAGGTATTCAAAACTGATGCGGTCTTTTCGCTTTCAAATTTTTAACGTAACAATGATCAAGCATCCTTTTTCCAGTGGCTACAAGTCCGCCAAAACTACGAACAAGAATCTTATTTTGATGATACGTCGAAGCAACATTAGAATAAACGTGATAGGGAAGATAGAACTTGACAAGGATATAGTTTTTGGAGGGCGTCATAAGATTCAAGATAATCATAAATGCTTTCAGGTCAGCCAAGATGCTTTTCTTGGTAAAGAAAGGTACTTTTCTTCAACAACATAGAGAACTATATAAATTTCTTTCACTTTGTTTCCCATATCTTTTGTATGTCGTATGTTAATAAAGACTATGTTGTTGTAGATATAGTTTTGCTCTAGTCTTGAGCCATAGTGTACGAAGAGTTTGAAAAGTTTCACTTCCGGAAGCAATAGAAAAGTTTGAAAAAAACATTTTACTCTGCTACTTGAAACATATGGAAGGTGGGGATTCACAAAACATTTTGAGACATCTGAAAAAATTAATTGTGCTAGGCAATGCAAGAACTGTACTCTTATTTAGTGTGCTTAATGTTTTTTCCTATATAGAAGTTAATCTTTTTTTTTTTTTTTTGCAGGAGAGTCGATTGACTTACACAAAAGCGGAGCAAATTGATGATTTGCATGATCAGTTATTTGTTAGATTGAATAACATCAAGTAAATTAGTCTTTTGTTTCTTTTAAATATTTATTATATTAATTATTTTAAATTGTTGTTTTACATGATTTATATGAAAAATTGTCGTCCCTACAGAATAAAAGGGGTGATAAGAAAATCACAACAAATGATGTTCATAATAAGTACCATAATTTCAACGAATGTAACTATGATATTTCTTCAAACTTTCTATTGCTTCTGGAAGTGAAAGATTCTCCGATAAAACATGATCATCAACTTCCTTTCGACAAATCTTCTTCCTTGTACGAAAGTTGTACAAAGGTTCAGGTTCCGTGTTCTCCGTACTCTCCGACTCAAAGACTAGCAAAACGATACCTACAACAACATAGTCTCTATTAACATAACGATATAAAAAAAATATGGTAAAACAAATTAAAGTGAAAGAAATTTATATAATTCTCTATGGCGTTAAAGAACAGAACCTTTTTTTACCAAGAAAATAATTGTGGTTGTCTAGGAAGCATTTATGATTATCTTAAATCTTATAATGCCCTTCAAAAACTATATCCTTGTAAAGTTCTATCTTTCCTATCACGTTTATTCTATGTTGCTTCAACGTATCATCAAAATAAGACTCTTGTACGTAGTTTTGGCGGACTTGCCTCCACTGGAAAAAGAATGTATGACCATTGTTACGTTGGAAATTTGAAAGAGAAAAGAAGAACACACTGATTTTGAATACCTGCATTAACTCTCCATTTTCTATACTCTGCGGCACTCTCCATGGAGTGACTTCCGTCTTGACTTTTAGAAGAAAATAAAGGCATTGGCCTTGACGTAACGAATTTGCATGACACGAAAATTTTGATCCATCAAAATGCAAAATTTCTTTGCAAGTCTGACATCTGTTTTTAATTGCGCCAAATATGATGCCATCTGCACTATATAGAGCAAATGAACAATTAAAATATAATCAGTTGAACGCGGATGTAAAGCAAACAACGAAAAAAAGTAAATGATCAGATAACATATATATGTATGTGTTTCTCGCAGTCACAATTGTTATCCTCTTAAGCACAACTATATAACTAGAATTCAACATCTTATACAGGTTTTCAAGTGAGACTTTCTAAGATTCAAGTTGAGAATATAAGAAGTTGCTTTTGGCGATCTCCTGATGTATCTAATAACAAAATATATATGCTTGAACCATTTCAATAAATTATTTAAAAAATACTAATTTGAAAGCATGAAATATTCCTGAAAAAATCCACCAGAAGTCACTCAAAAGAATTAAAAACATGAAACAACGTATATTTGGGTTATATACAGACAAATCAAACTAAAACTGCTTCATCTTGGTCCATGACATCAGCTTCATCCTCACCAAGCTTCCCCGTTTATGATTTGAAATCATCGATCGTGCTAGTAGACTGAATATGAGGTAGTATGAATAAATCATGTCAATTTGCTTATTGTGGATCAACGGCGCGCGCGCGTTTCAAGCAGTTTGTGTCTCAAAGCAGGGCCAGAATGGAGGTATTCTTTAAGTGATGGAACACTTAGAGCTTTGGTAAATGAATTTGCATGATACACTATCTAATGAACATTTGGTTCTAGAATCGACTAAGAGGCAGTGGTCATAGTAGCATTGCTGCTTCAAGGATGGATGCAAAGCTCAACGTTGCCGGTTGGATATCTGAATAAATGGGTGGTGTAATTAAGGTTAGATGGCTTTTGTCCCTTTATTATTGAATGACTTTGTGTAAATGATTTTTTGAGAAATTTCCACAATCTTCAATGGGCCTATCCCCCTGGGTACCTATGTTATAATTCTGATTGGCCAGCTTTGGTTGATGTAAATTTATCTTCTGTTCTAGCTGTGTTGGTTGACATACTTTATCTATTTCAGCTTGACTTATGTTTCTCAAGGGCCCTAAAGACCAAATTGAGAAGGACTGGCATGGGCCCAAATATCTTCATCCCTCGATCGAGGACATCCTTACTTTCCAATAATGGGTGTCTGACAAATTTGAGAGGTGAGTGGAAGAATTTCACCAACATATATATTAGCAATTTTCTTGATTTGCTTCCAAGCACAAATCCTTAGTGGAGTCAGCTGCATGGAATGCACAACTGTATGAAGCTATTATTCTTGGAGATGTAGATGCAAGAAATTATTTAGTGGAATTACGGGAATCCAAAGAAAATTGTTCCATATCTCCATCCAGTGTTGCAGGCTTAAGGCCCGGACGACCAGCTAAGTCCGTTCAGTTGTGGGATTCCATTGGGTGGTGGTTGTTGTATTTAATAAAAATTTTAAGACAAGTACATAATTTGAACTAAAACTACTGGGTTCGGCCAAATCCGTAGCCGACACTGTGGCTCCGCGCCTCTGGTTGATGGTTCCAAAATGTTATTGCTATTCTAGTGACTATTTTATATTTCTAAAGATTGTTGGTTGTTCCTGAATTTCACCGTTTTGTGAAAAGTTTGTTGTGTCATTTTTGCTTAAGATTATTCTATGCTCTCCGCATGTCTTGCCTTTCTTAAGCTTTCTTAATCAGCTGCATGTACTGGTAGCAATTAGCTATAAAATCAGCTGCATGTAGTGATAGGAAATAAGCAATCCTAGGCTTCTTTGTACCAATTCTTCTTCTTGTGTTTTGGTTTAGAGGTCAGTTCATGTCAGATACTAACCACCACGTTATAATAAATAATCCAGCTTGTGTACCTTTGGCCTTTCATTTTTGTATTTGCCCTTGGTTTGTATAATGTCCCACATCAAGAAACTAACAAATTGTAACTCTCCTCCAACAAGTTTCCAGCAAAATTAGGGCACAAAATGAGATAGAACAACACTTACACCTTAGAGAGATTTCTTTGCAGGTATTTAAGTTATATGTAGTGACAATGTAATGGATTTTGACACCATCATTGTGAAAACTACCTACAAATAGATAATTAATTTATAATTATATCGAATAATCTATATATTATCAAAAGAAAAAGAAAAAACCTCCACGTGACAGCCTCACAATAGGTCACTTGCTAACGAGGGACTCAAGACTGAATGTCATACCAAAAGGTAAGTACAATTTTAATGAGTGACTCAAGACTGAATGCCATACCAAAATTTTACCGGCTAAATACTGCTCATACCACTGCTTAGCAAGTCAATCTTTGATTAATTACCTTTTATATTTTATTTTACTGTCAATAGTATGTAGCTGTTTTAACATTTAATATCCAAATCAGATGGAAAGAAGTACTCTAATTTCTTTTTTTATTAATCCCTTTTACTTTTTTGGGTAAAGACAAGCTAGTGAATTGTAAAGAAGGTAAAAGAATGAGACTTGGCTTTTGACGAAATCAAAACCATATCCCTAACTAAATTGGGTTCATTAGAGCTTATTTGGCCAAGAGTGGCCCAAAGTATTTTTTTCAGAAAGTACTTTTAAAAAAATTTAAGATGTTTGGTCAAGACGGAAAAGTACTTTTTGCCCAGCAGCAGAAGTAATTTTTCTGCTTTTGGAAAGAAACAGAAAATTCTAGCTTCTTTCAAAAAGCATAAGCAAAAGCATAAAATTGATTTATTTAAGACAAAACTATCTTCACTATAAATTTGTATTTTCTAAATTATCCCTTATTGGTTTAATTTTTTTTCATTTTCGTTTCTTGTTTTTGCCATCTTTTAAATTTAAAGATATCATATACATGAATCATATTGTAACTTTTCAAATTCTTTATTGACTTTTCTTGTTTTTGATTTTTCTTTGTGTAATGTCTTCTAACTTTCCAAATTATTTTCTTTTTTTCCACACTAAAGAAAATTATCTATATCCTTCTTTGAGTTATCAATTCTTTTCTTATAAATAATCATTTACAATTTCTTATCTTATAGGCTATTAATTCCCGAATCCTTGAAACAATTATCAAATCTAATTTGTGAAAACTACCTACAAATAGGTAATTAATTTACAATTGCATCGTATAATCTATATATTATCCCTCGTGTCGAGAGCAACTTCCTCGAATATTAACGCAAAGAGCCGCGAGGAGAGGACTTCCAGGGCTCGATCTACGGCTGCGTTTTTTTATCCCAATTTCCCACTCTTTCTGTGAGGCAAAACCTCACCACACTACACTACACTTCGACACAAGAGAAGAGGACCGGGCGCTTTGTATCTTCGGGATAGGAGTTGGCGGTCTTCTTTTCTTTAAGAGAACTTCAATCTAATACCCCATATATGCCTTATCCTAGGAGGGGGTGGGATCTCTCCTAAAAGAAAGAATTGACCTCGAGCCTGTCCTACTCATTCTCCTTTTTCCGTTTCTGACCCTGAGTGTGGAGGGGTAAAAATTATTACGGTCAATTTTATTGCTAATTAGTGCTAAAAGATAAATTTCTTAAAATATATAAAAATAATAAAAAAATCACTTATTTTAGATCGGAGAAAAAATATTTTTTTTCTTTGTGGCCTTTTTCGTTTTTCGAATTAATAAATACCAAATACCACACATATGATAAGTATCAAGTATATGAGGAGTCTCAAGACTGAAATCTCCAACCATCTTCAACTGACTCCCACAGTCGCATTAATGGAGCCAGGAATCTATCAGCAACATTTATTAGTTTTCAAATGTGTGCAATACTATTTTCTCCGGGAAGGTAGTTGAAGTTCAAAGCTATTCTAAAATAACTGATTAATTTACTTTTTGATTTTGATTCAAAATAAGTATCTATTTATATAATTAAGAAAGAATTTAATTTATTTTTATAAAATAATCTTTATATAAATATTCTTAAAAAGTTTTCTTACTTCTCACACTAAATATTTAATTAAGGATAATTAATCATATTAAATAATTTTTATATAAAATTTAGTATTTTCTTAATATATATATATATATAAAATAAAGTGGATAGGAGGGAGTAATAAAGAAGGGTACAGAATATGAAGCAACTTCTTTTCTCATTTTTGAAAAAATAGGTTGAATCACTTGTTCAAACGACAATATTTTTTCAGAAGATTTTCTTAAACTTTAGGCAATCCTTTAGTCACCTGCCTAAACTTTAAAAAATTAATATTTTAACATACAAACTGTTTAAAAAAAATTTAACCTAAAAATCACAAAGATTTTGAAAATTACAGAAAACGAGTGTCCTAAATTTCTTCAAATGAAGACATAGATTTGCAAGTAACTACTCATTGATGAAGATCAGAAGCGAGTAACACCTTAACTACGTTTGGTTGTAGTTTAACATCAAATAACGTGGTAAGTATAGAAGTGTTTAGCACGAAGTACCAGTTAATGGTACAGAAGAAGACAGTAGAGAGAAGATGGTTTGAGTAAGTGGAGAAACTAAGTAATAGTGAGTCCGGAACCCAAGTAATGCTATTTTTGGCCCAAACAACGAAAATAAGTGAAAAAAAATATATATATTTTTATGTATAACGCCCAAATATTGGGCGCTATACATTAACGGTAACTGTGCTGTTAATGTATAGCGTCCAATATTTGAGCGTTATACTGCAAAATCTGACACTAACAGGTATAGCGTCGAAAAAAACCGGCGCTATAACTTTTTTTTTTTTTTAATTTCGTATTTCTTGTTGGGTACAATAATTGAAATGCGCATAGCGCCCAGTTTTTAGGCGCTATACATTAAAAAAAATAATTCCGGCTAGCCATTTCCTATATAAAAAAGTTAAGATTGTAAGAAAAATCATTCAAAATTTTTTTTAAGTCTCGTCCAAACGTTTCTTGCTGTTAAATTCTCTAGTATTTATTCATTATGTCTTGAGTCCGTAGAATAAGAGTTTCATTATATTGGGGGGGGGGAGGTTGTGATGGAGAATAACTCTGTGGGATACAGTTTACCTGCACAATGTCATATTAAATTGTCACTTACAATAGAGTACGATAAATTGACATCGTTGTTATGTAAAAAAATGAGTGGTGAGGAAAAGTTCAGTAATTCTTAAAGTAACCGGAAGATGTCCGTATTCCGTCACTCCGCAAGGGGTTGCTTTTTACTCGGAGTTTAATATCAACGATGATGAAACTTTGAGTAATTTTCTGAGGACTCGGAGATGTACGTCAAGGTCGAAGACGTTCCAAAAAACGAGGTTGCGCGTGGTAGGGATAACCCCCAGTCATCGGGTGGTTATTCTGGAGCAGTTTTTGCCGGACAGGTTCCGGATGAAAGAGTTTTTCTTGATTTAAACTTATCACCGTCGGGTGGTTATTCTGGAGCAGTTTTTGCCGGATAGGTTCCGGATGAAAGAGTTTTTCTTGATTTAAACTTATCACCGTCCGCGAATGAGCAGCGAGAAGACAATTTCTATCCTGCTTTCCATAATTCACAAGACGAGTAGTAAACTTCAGTTTTCATTTGTGTTAATTATGTACATTTTTGGTGTATTGAATTTGTATTAACGCTTATATATTTAACAGGGGGTACCGGCCGGATATGAATTTTACAAGTGGTCCATCCGGTAGTCATCACCTAATTGAAAACGTCCATCATGGAATTTCATCGCATTACGACTTGTAAGTGAAGTGATATAGCTATATGGAAAGTATTTATTAATTTCAGTAGTTTATATTTTTGTTGGTTGTGTAGTGAAAACCAACAAGTTGAACCACCCGTACTCACTCAATTACCCGAAAACAACGTATTAAATCGGGATATGCCACATGCACAGAGTGAGGAAGAGAACAATGATTATGACAGCAACGCCGATGAATCCGGAGACGAGACACCCTTTCCTCGTGAGGATGGTGATGAGGAGGA
>ML382513.1:0-13902 GCA_005239525.1 Nicotiana knightiana | reverse complement strand
TTCTTCTTGGTTTTGTTCAAGTGCCAAGGAAGAATTTTCAACTTCTTGGCTTTCACTCACCTCCAAGGCTTTTTGAACCCTTGAAGCATCAATCATTGCATCCATTTGTGAGTGTAACCTTTCGAGTGCCAAATAATTTTGGAGACTAGTCTCCAAAAGTTCTTCCAAGGCATTTTGCTCATGGTTCCTTTCTGCAAGTAAACACTCCAACATGAGCTTGAACTCTCCAGTTCTACCATGCTCACTTTCCTCCACTTCTTCACCCCTAACATTTCCATCACAACAAGTAGAATCATCATAGTGGAGGCTTGGGGAAAGGACGGACAAATATACACAATTATCCCAATGATCACTTTGGAAACCACACCTATCACAAATACTCCACTCATGGGTTTGAGATTGTGCGCACAATCCATCCCCGGGAGAATTTAAACAATTTTGCCACGAGTGTGGTCTTCCACAATAAGGACAAGGGTCATCAAAGTATGAACAACTAC
Organism: Nicotiana knightiana; assembly: GCA_005239525.1. Classification (NCBI taxonomy): domain Eukaryota; kingdom Viridiplantae; phylum Streptophyta; class Magnoliopsida; order Solanales; family Solanaceae; genus Nicotiana; species Nicotiana knightiana. The sequence goes on along the minus strand of ML382513.1, from coordinate 13,405 downwards.
CATCCGACCAATTTTCATTATGTGAAGCCATAAAATCTTTTTTTTTTTATATGAAAAATTAAGAAAATAAACAAGAAAAATAATTACACAAATATTCACAAGTCTGAATCAAAGCACTTATGCTTACTTCTCAAACAACCTAAATTACGCCAATTGTTCCCCGGCAGCGGCGCAAAAATTTGATACGCTCAATTTACACCTTAGAAAAGTGTAAACGATCGTTGTCAAATATAGTAACTGTCACGACCCCAAACCCTAACCGGCCGCGATGGCGCCTATCGTGAACTAGGCTAGCCGACTACCGCATGTTCACAATTTCTTTGAAAATCACATTTAAGTTTCAAGCAATTCATAACAACATGCAAAATGTTTCCTTAACATAATAAGAAAGTTTTATATATATAGTACTGTCATCCCCAAAAACCTGGAGCCAACGTGTCATGAGCATCTAATGAAATAAGCCAAAATAAAGAATTAAGATACAAAAATCAGAATCAAAGATAAATACAACATGAAGGGGAAGTAGAGATGCTGCGAACGTTGAACAGCTACCTCTAAATCCCCACGATCTGGCTCCGATGCGATATATGTATAAGCTAAGGCTCGATATCTGCTCCTGAATCTGCACACAGAAGTGCAGAGAGTAATGTGAGTACGCTAACTCAATAGTAATGAAAATAAATCAAGCCTAAGTAGCAAGGAACCACATAAAAATCAATGTCACAATATACACAGCCTTACTTTCCAATAGTATACATAGATATCCGAAATCATCATGCCTTCGAAATCAACTTCATAAAAGTTCTTAAAACAATGCACATTTTTAGTAACTTTAAAACAAAGATTTGTTATGCAAATGAATGTAGTAAAATCATAAGTAGCCCCTCGGGCGAAAACATGTTTCATAATCAGCCCCTCGTGCATGCCTCACAATCCCTCAGCACCTCACAATCACTCAGCACCTCACAACCACTCATGCCTCCCAATCACTCAATCACTCGCACTCGGTGCGCTCACTAGGAATGTGTACATACTCCAGAGGGGCTCCTTCATCCCAAGCGTTAATATCACTTAGCACCTCACCATCGCTCTTGGCCCTCGGCCACACTCGGTGGAACCACTCGAAAAGCCCCTCGGGCGAAGTAATAGAACGGGGTACTCGACCCGAAAACATCATTTTAATGCTCATGTAGTGTAAATCAGGTTGAGTTTTAGATAAAACAGTATGCATAATGATGTCGAGTAAAACTATCAATAGGTAGTGAGGAAAACAGCAGTAAAACACCCTCAAAGGGTCTAAACAGATCGGCATGAGGCCCCAAACACGGCTTATAGCCCAAATATTTAACAAACCTTTAGAACATAATTTAACACAAGTTTTTGAGTAAATACGCAACTCATTAGTTGCCGTATAGAGGACCTAGTCCATTCCAAAAATCAGTACGCGCCACATGTTCGTCATCCGGCATGTGCGCCGTTCCAAATTCAGTGAGAAAATCATGCAGTCCGGGGTTCCATACCCTCAGGACAAAATTTAAGACCATTACTTACCTCTACCGGGCCGCGACACTAGTCCGCTATGCCTTTGCCCCTCAAATTGGCTCCTGATTGCTCCGAATCTAGCCAAAAACTAGATAACATCATCAAAATATACTCATGGAACACAACCCAATCGAAAATCATCAAATTTAAACAAAATCTCAAAATTCGGCCAAACCCGAGCCTCGGTCCCACGTCTCGGAATCCGAAAATTTTTACTTCACTAGAACCCTTGTCCTCCCACAATTCTATACATACCAAGAACACTAAAATCGGACCACAATTGCCATTCCAAAACATCCAAAGAAGTCCCAATTCCTTCCTCCCATTTTTCCAACTTTTCTTACCCAAAACCTTAAATTTTCAAGCCTAATCTCAATAAAAATAGCATATGTACGGGATTAACAAATCAAAGAACTCACCTTAGCTGAAGAACTTGGAAATCCCCTCTCAAAACCCTCTTCAATGGACTCCCCCGCATGCAATTTTATGAAAACTCAATGGACTCCCCCGCATGTCATTTCCGCTCCTGCAGAATATTGGCCGCACCTGCGGTCCCAGGGTGCGCGCCTGCGATAACCAACTTAACGGCCCAACCTCGCGCCTGCGACCTCACTTCCGCACCTGCGACATCGCAGATGCGAAAAAATCCTCGCACCTGCGGACTTCTCCTATATAGGAAAAACTCGTACCTACGATCCCCATTTCAGCACCTGCGTGATCGCACCTGCGACTCATCTTTCGCAGGTGCGAAAAGACCAGCAACAACACAGCAGCTTTTTCCAAAATCCACTCCAACTTCCCGTCAACCATCCGAAACACATCTCGAGCCCCTCGGGGCCCCAACCAAACATGCCAACATATCCCATAACATCATTCAAACTTAGTCGAGCCTTTGGAACACCAAAAACAACACGAAAACACCAAATTTACATCATATTCAAGCGTAAGAGCTTAGAAACTTCTAAAATTCACCAACTATGCCGAAACCAACCAAAACACCTCCGATTAATCTAAAATTTTGCAGACATAACCAAAATGACATTACGAACCTGATCTAACTTTCGGAATTCCATTCCGACCTCGATAGCCTAATTTCCACTGCCGATCGGAAATCACCAAAACTGACTTTCGTCAATTCAAGCCTAATTCTACATCGAAAATCACAAAAATATTCCGAACACACTCCTAAGTCCCAAATCACCTAACGAAACTACTAGAGCTATAAAATCTACAGTCCGAGGTCGTTTACCAATTAGTCAACTCTCAGTTGACTTTCTCAACTATGAGGCTACTTTAAAAGGCTAAATGCCTAACTCTCACCATAACTACTCCGGACCCAAACCACCTGATCCAACGCATCAAAAGACAAGATAGATAACAAATGCAGAAATAGGGGAAATGGGGTAAATCTCACGGAACAACCGGTTGGGTCGTTACAGTAACCCAACAAGGTTGGGGTCGAATCCCAAATAGAACAATATGAGGGCGATTAGGAATGCAAGAGAATTATCACTTATTGTGCAATGCCAAAAATTAAGATTTTAGGTTTTGAAAAGTGTTTATAACTAAATGCAAAAATATAAACTAATCTATAAAACAAGTAAAATGATCCAATGGCAACAAGTATGAATGATTCGGGAATTACCTCAAGTTACGATCCAATGTATTTCATGATTTTACAAATATGAGCGAGTTTATGTTAATTAGCCATGTATAATAATTCTAAATTAGCTTTTTTCCAAAGACTAATAAGACTTCCTAATTGAATTGTTCCTAACCCAACCAAGAGATTATGCACACTCGGATATGGCTACAAGTAGTTCAATCTTATCTCAAGGTAGAATCTATAAAATGAGGGTTAAAGCCTCAAGTTCTTGTTAATTAATATTTCCCAACCCCAAATTATCTTTTCCAAAATTAATTCGGATTTAATGGGCGAGTCCTAGGGTTATCTAATCCCTTTGGAAACATTAAAGAACAAGAATAGTTAAAGTAACAGTAACTCACTTCATAAAAGATGAAAAATCATTCAATACATAAGCAGGACAAGGTATTTATTCCACACTTTAAATATGTAAATTTCCATAAACTAGATTCAAGTGTTGGAAATAAATACTACACACTTAAATATACATTACAACGCAAGGAAATGAAGAAACAAACATAAATGGGTAAGAAAACCTTAACCACAAGAGTGAAATCTTCAAATCTCAAGTGTGCGTGCAAACCCTAGCTTCAAGACTTGTTCTTCTCTCCACAAAATTATATTTACAAAGCCAAAGATGTTCAAAATATCTGCTTGGTCGTGTATAAAAATAGTTTGGGGATTAAAAATGTAAAATTCCAGAAATACCCAGGCCTGAAGCTCGATTTCACATTTGCGAACACAGGTTCGCAATTCCCAACCTTGCCTATACTACTCATATTAACATTTTCGATGAAACCTTCGCATTTGCGAAGGTTGACTTTCCTGGTTGACTTCGCATTTGCGAAGTGTTCTTCGTATTTGCGAACATTGCCTGCTTTTTCCTTCCTTCGCTATTCCCATGAATTTCTTGCAATTACCATCCATGTTGGATTCACATTTCCCACGATTTTGTCGCAAATGCAACCACTGAGGGAAATGCCCAGATTTTCCTCTTTTTGCTTCTTTTTTACTTGTTTTCACTTGGTTTCTTCACTATTGCTTCTAAATCACATACATCCTGTAAAATAGAAGTAAATGACATTAAACACATGATTCTATCACTTAAACATAGCAAAAGTATAGGTTTAAAGACAAGATAAGTTGGTAAAATACCAACTTATCAGTAAGTTTTCGCACCTGCGATGGATTTTTCGCAGGTGCGGTCGAAGAGTCACAGGTGCGGAATACGTGGGATGTTTATACAAAATCTGAGGGTTTGAAGTTCATAATTTCTAAAACGCTTTAGAGCTCGGGAAAGTGAGATTTTTGAAAAGATTTTCACCTGGGCAATTTGGGTAAGTGATTCCTACTCGGTTTAGACTAATTTCCATGATTATACACTTGAATCTACCTTTAATTTCGAATTTATGGTCGAAAATTGGGGAAATTTTTGATAAAGTTCTTAGGCCAACCTTGTGAGTTTTGATCGAGATTTTGATATTTACTTCGAGTAATTCTTGTATGGTTAGACTCGTGAGTGAATGGGTGTCCAAAATTTGTAACTTTTACCCGATTCTGAGACGTGGGCCTGGGGGACTTTTTGGGAAATTTTCCAAATTTCACGTATTAGCTTCAAACTAATTAGATATATTGCTTCCTTAAAGTGATATTTACTTTATGCAATTGTATTGAATAGATTCAGGCCATTCAGAGTCGGGTACTCGTGGCAAGAGCGTGGTTTTGAGTTCAGTAGCGCAGTTNCGCTGTGTACGTGAGGTGACGAGTACATACACGAGTCATTGTTTCTTAATTCCATTTTTCCTATCCATGCCATTAATCATTTTACTCCTTGTTCACTGTTTAATGTGCTACTTGCATAGTTTAGATTAGGAAGACTCATGCCTACCTGTTTTACCTAAATTCCCTATTTGATACAATGTGCATCGCGTTAGTTAGTCTCTATTTTCTTCTTATTTGTGATTCTTTTACTGAACTGTGTAAATACACCGTATCCCGCATTCATTTGCATTGCATATTTAAATTGGGACCACGGACGTATTCCGGGAGCTTTCCCCTATACTGCATATTTAAATTGGGACTACGGACGTATTCCTGAAGCTTTCCCTCTGTACTGCATATTTAAACTGGGACTACGTATGTATCAGGGAGTTTTCCCCCTCTACTGGTTCCTTACATTTGGAACTACGGGATGTATCCCGGAAGATTTCACCGTGTGATATTTTGTACTGAGCCAAGGGCTCCCTGTCGGTGTTTTACTTCTCAGATTTATTTGTTTCTACTGCTTACCTTAGAATTTATATTCGTCTGTACAATTTTAAAATTGTTTTACTTATAAAGATCTAGTAGAGCCTTAACCTGACCTCGTCACTACTTGACTGGGGTTTGGCTTGGCACTTACCGGGTACCAATTGTGGTGTACTCATGCCCTTTCCTGCACATATTTTTCGTGTGCAGATCCACGTACCAACACTCCGTTTCGTGGCTAGGGGTCTGAGCGGATGCTTCGAAGAGACCGAAAGGTAATTCTGTCGCGTTCGCAGAGTCCTTCGAGTCACATCCCACTCCAAAGTTAGATAGATTTTTCATGTAATTCCTTACGTTGTATAGAGCTATTTTGAGACAAAGCTTGTGACTAAAGTGATATTCAGGGTTTTGGGAAGTTGTATTTTGCACGTGCCAAGTGGCGATGATTCATTAGTAGATTTACTTCTATTTAATATCTTTTCCGAAATTAGGCTTACCTAGTCGTAGAGACTAGGTGCCATCACGATGCTTTTGGAGGGTAAATCGGGTCGTGACGAGTTGGTATTAAAGCGTCTAGGTTCATAGGAGTCACAAGTCACAAGCCAGTTTTTAGAGTCTCGCGGATCGGTGCGGAGACGACAGTATCTATCTTCGGGAGGCTATGTAACTGTTAAGAACAATCATATTTCTTTGATTTCCTTGTCGTGCGAGTTATTGACATAAAAAATTCTAAAAATTCTATTCTATTCTTTCCCACAGATGGTGAGGACCCATATTGGGAGGATCGATGACTAGGCACCCGAGCTCCCTACCAGAGCCGCCAAAGGCCGGGGTCGGGGTAGAGGATGACCACACGGTGCAGCCCGAGCACCTGCGAGAGCAGCGACAGAGGAGCCTACAACAGCTCCAGCTAGAGAGCCGGAACATGACGTCCTTATTGCTGCTCCAGCCTTACAGCAGACTTTAGCTCAGTTCCTGAGCATGCTCAGCACTATAGCTCAGGCTGGACTACTTCCAATAGGTCATGCTACATCTTAGGTCGGGGGAGGGGCACAGACTCCAGCAACCCACACTCTTGAGTAGAGGGGCCAGGTTGATCAGGCCCTGGAGTATATTGCTATGCCCCCAGTGGCTCCGGTATAGCATAGGACTAGGGTATCTGCTTCTGAGGCAGAGCAACTTAGACTTGAGAGGTACAAGAAGTACCACCCACCTATTTTCAGCGGACTAGCTTCATATGACGCTCTGGATTTCTTGAGGAGTGTTATCTTATTCTCCGCACTATGGGCATTGTGGAGACCAATGTGGTTTCTTTCACCGCTTTCTAGCTAACGGGAGCGGCATATCAGTTGTGGCGGGCCTATGAGCTGAGTAGTCTGGAAGAGTCAGCCTCACTCACTTGGACTCAGTTTTCGGAGATGTTTTTGCGAGAGTATGTCCTTCAGAACCTCAGGGATACTTGGCGCACAGAGTTCGAGCAGTTGCGCCAGGGCACTATGATTGTGTTGGACTACGTTGTCTATTTCAGTGAGTTAGGTCGGCATGCACCAGCCTTGGTTGCCACAGTCAGGGAGCTGGTTCGCCGCTTCATTGTGGGACTCCACCCTAGTATCCGGACTAGTATGGCCAGAGAGTTGGAGATGGATATCACTTACCAGCAGGAAGTGAGTATTGCCAGGAGAGTAGAGGGCATGTTCGCCCGGGATCAAGATGAGAGAGAGGCCAAGAGGTCTCGAGAGACTGGCCATTTCTCAGGAGCTCGTGCACCAGCAGCACGTTACGGTAGGGGCTTTGTGGATTGCCCTATTCATTCAGCCCTTCCAATAGCTAGTAATATTCCAGCTCCTCCTAGACATCAGGAGTTCTATTATGCAGCACCAGTATCGAGTGTGCCTCTAGTTGGAGGTGCTATTTACGGCCAGCCCAGCAGGCCACCTCCTCTCCAGTCTCAACCGCAACGTCATCCAAGGGGTTGTTTTGATTAGAGATTGCCTAGGGCCAGGGGGGGTGCACCCTACAGTCTTATTAGCTTCCATGTGCTCCACCGGGTCCTCTAACTATTCTTCCAACCCCAGCTTCCACTCCACCTCCTCAGTCATATCGAGGTGGAAGTCGGGGAGGTAGAGGTCGCCCTAGAGGGGGAGGCCAGGCCAGGCCAGATACTATGCCCTTCCAGCCCATTCGGAGGCTGTTGCTTCAAATTCAGTCATCACAGGTGTTGTCCCTGCCTGTCATAGGGATGGATCAGTATTATTTGACCCAGGCTCTACGTACTCATATACGGCCTCTTATTTTGCTCCACATTTGGGGATATTTTAGGATTCTTTGAGTTCCCCTATTTATGTATCTACTCCTGTGGGAGACTCTCTAGTTGTGGACCAAGTATATTGGTCGTGTTTGATTTCTCTTAGTGGTTTTGAGACCATGGATGATTTGTAATTGCTCAGCATGGTAGATTTCGATGTTATATTGGGCATGGACTGGTTGTCGCCACATTATGCTATTCTTGATTGTCACGCTAAGACCATGACGCTGGTTATACCAGTCTTTCCAAGATTAGAGTGGAGAGGTACCTTAGAGTATACTCCCCGCAGGGTCATTTCATTTCTTTAGGCTCAACAGATGGTTGAGAAGGGGTGTGATGCGTATTTGGCCTATGTGAGAGATGTCAGTGTTGATACCCCTCCAGTTGTGTCAGACCCAGTAGTGGGGGACTTTCCTGATGTATTCCCTGTTGATCTTCCTGGTATGCCGCCAGATAGAGATATTGATCTCGGCATTGATTTGTTGCCGAGCACTCAACCCATTTCTATCCCTCCTTATCGTATGGCTCCTCCTGAGTTGAAGGAGTTGAAAGAGCAGCTACAAGAGTTTCTTGATAAGGGTTTCACGAGACCCATTGTGTCACCTTGGGGTGCTCCGGTATTATTTGTGAAGAAAAATAATGGTTTTATCCTTATGTGTATTGATTATCGGCAGTTGAACAAGGTCACAATGAAGAACCTGTATCATTTGCCTCGCATTGATGATTTATTTGACCAGCTACAGGGTTCCAGAGTATTCTCCAAGATTGACTTGCGTTCGGGCTATCATTAGTTGAAGATTCAAGAGCCGTATATCCCGAAGACTGCCTTCGGGACCAGATACGGCCACTATGAGTTTCTTGTTATGTCATTTAGGCTGATTAATGCCCCAGCAGCTTTTATGCATTTGATGCACAACGTATTTCGGCCTTATCTTGATTCCTTCGTCATTGTGTTTATTGACGACATTTTGGTATATTCCCGATCACGTGAATATCATGAGCATCACTTGAGGATTGTGCTTTAAACTTTAAGGGAGAAGAGATTGTACGCGAAATTCTCTAATTGAGAGTTCTGGCTTGATTCAGTGGAGTTCTTGGGCCACATAGTGTCTTGGGATAGGATCAAAGTAGATCCGAAAAAGGTGGAGGCAGTGTAGAGTTGGCCTAGACCGTCATCAGCTACGGAGATCCGCAGTTGGCTTGGTTTGGTAGGGTATTACCGTCGCTTTGTAGAGGGGTTTTCATCTATTGCAGCACCTATGACAAGACTGACCCAGAAGGGTGCTCCGTTCAGGTGGACCGAGGAGTGTGAGGAGAGCTTTCAGAAGCTCAAGAAAGCTTTGACTTCGGCCCCAGTATTAGTGTTGCCTACAGGTTCGGGGTCCTACACTGTCTACTGTGATGCCTCGAGGATTGTCCTTGGAGCAGTATTGATGCAGGACGGTAGGGTGATTGCCTACGTGTCCAGACAGTTGAAGGTGCATGACCTCGAGTTAGTAGTGATTGTTCACGCCCTGAAGATATGGCGTCATTATTTGTACGGTGTACCCTGTGAGATTTTCACGGATCATCGGAGTTTGCAGCAATTGTTTAGGCAAAAGGACCTTAATCTACGTCAGCAAATGTGGTTGGAGCTACTTAAAGACTATGATTTCACCATATTATACAACCAGGGGAAGGACAATGTAGTGGCGGACACCTTGAGTCACCGGGCGGAGAATTTGGGGAGCTTCGCATATCTTCCAGTGGCTGAGAGGCCTTTAGCCTTAGACGTTCAGAATTTAGCCAGCCAGTTCGTGGGGTTGGATATTTCAGAGCCTAGTCGGGTGTTAACTTGTATGGTTTCTCAATCTTCCCCTTATGACCGCATCAGAGAGCGCCATTATGATGACCCCCGCCTTCTGGTTGTTCAGGACAGGGTCCGGCGAGGCGATGCCCAAGATGTGTCTATAGATGATGACGATGTGAGGAGGATGCAGGGTCAAATCTGTGTACCCAGTGTGGATGGGCTTTGGGAGTTGATTCTTGAGGAGGCCCATAGCTCGCGGTATTCCATTCATCCGGGTACCGCAAAGATGTACCAGGATCTGAGACAGCACTATTGGTGGAGAAGGATGAAAAAGGATATAGTGGAGTTTGTGGCCAAGTGTCTCAACTGTCAGCAGGTCAAATATGAGCATCAGAGGCCAGGAGGGTTACTTCAGTAGATTGAGCTTCCAGACTGGAAGTGGGAGCGGATCACCATGGACTTTGTGGTTCGACTTCCTCGGATTTTGAAAAAGTCCGATGCTATTTGGGTGATTGTGGATCGGCTGACCAAATCTGCCCATTTCATTCCATTGTTGACTACATACTCCTCTGAGAGGTTGGCGAAGATTTATATCAGGGAGATTTTTCGCCTCCACGGTATTCCAGTATCTATCATTTCAGACAGAGCTACACAATTCACTTCACGGTTCTAGAGAGTCGTTCAGCAGGAGCTAGGCACCAGGTAGTGTTGAGTGCAGCCTTTCACCCTTAGAGGATGGGCAGTCCTAGCGCACGATTCAGATTCTTGAGTATATGCTCTATGCCTGTGTGATTGATTTTGGAGGGTCATGGGACTGATACTTCCGACTTGCAGAGTTTTCTTATAATAACAGCTACCGGTCCAGCATTCAGATGGCGTTATGCAGACTGGAAGGTTTGTGATTTGGCATTTATGGCTGGTGATCAGGTTTTGCTTTGGGTATCGCCTATGAAGGGCGTCATGAGGTTCGTGAAGAAGGGTAAGCTGAGTTCGAGATTTATTGGCCCTTTCGAGGTGTTGCGGCGTATTGGGAAGGTTGCTTATGAGCTAGCCTTGCCTCCTAACCTAGCAGGAATTTATCCGAAAGTATCACGGTGACCCGACTTATGTTTTGGATTTCAGTTCAGTCCAACAGGACAAGGATTTATCATATGTTAAGGAGCTAGTAGCTATATTGGATAGACAGGTCAGAAAGCTCAGGTCAAAGAAAATCGCATCAGTAAAGGTTCACTAGAGGGTTCAGCCAGTCGAGGAGGCGACTTGGGAGACCGAGCAAGATATGCGCAGTCAGTACCCTCATCTTTTTGCAGCTTCAGGTATGTCTCTATATTCGTTCGAGGACGAACGATTTTCTTAATAGGGGGAGAATGTAACGACCCTGTCGGTTGTTTTGTGAGTTAACGCCCCGATCCCCTAATAACTTCTTTCCCCACTTTTATATCTGCTTATGGTACTTGTCGGAATGATTATTCATGAATTTCAAAGAGTTTTTAGACACATAGTCCTTGAATATGAGTTTAAGCTTTAGAAATTGGACCATAGTTTGAACTGTGGGAAGACTGGACCGGAATGGGATTCCGTTGACTCTGTTAGCTCAGTTGGGTGCTTTCGGAGTTAGGAGCATGTCCAGAATGTGTTTTCGAGGTCTGTAGTAGATTTAGCTTGAATTTGCGAAAGTTAGAATTTCGGCGATTTCGGTCGAACACTGAAATTTTGATATCCGGCTCGGAATGGAATTCCGAGAGTGGTTGTAGGTCCGTAGTTTCATTTATGACCTGTGTCCAAAATTTGAGGTCATTCGGACTAGTTTTGATGTGTTTCGGCATCAGTTGAAGATTTTGGAAATTTCATAAGTTCTTAGGCTTGAATCCATGCAAAATTGGTGATTTTGATGTTATGTGATGTGTTTTGAAGGCTCCACTAAGTTTGGATAAGGTATTAGGACTGGTTGGTAAGTTTGGTTGAGGTCCTACGGGCCTCGAGGATGTTTTGGATGCTCAACGGGGTGAATTTGGACTTAGGAAACTAGTTGACATTGCTGGTTCTGGTGTCTCGCACATGCAGATGGAGATCCGCAAGTGTGTACATGCAGGTGCGGGCAGGGGCTTCGCAGGTGCGGAGCCGCAGGTGCGGCCCCAGCCCTGTTGGTAAGTTTTCGCACCTGCGATGGATTTTCCGCAGGTGCGGTCGAAGAGTCGCAGGTGCGGAATACCTAGGATGTTTATACAAAATCTGAGGGTTTGAATTTCATAATTTCTAAAACGATTTAGAGCTGGGGAAAGTGCAATTTTTGAAGAGATTTTCACCAGGGCAGNTCAGGAAAGTGCAATTTTTGAAGAGATTTTCACCTAGGAGATTTGGGTAAGTGATTCCTACTCGGTTTAGACTAATTTCCATGATTATACACTTGAATCTACCCTTCAATTTAGAATTTATGGTGGAAAATTGGGGAAAATTTTGATAAAGTTCTTAGGCCAAGCTTGTGAGTTTTGATCGAGATTTTGATATCCGCTTCGAGTAATTCTTGTATGGTTAGACTCGTGAGTGAATGGGTGTCCGGAATTTGTAACTTTTACCCGATTCCGAGACGTGGGTCTAGGGGACTTTTTGGACAATTTTCCAAATTTCACGTATTAGCTTTGAACTAATTAGCTATATTGCTTCCTTAAAGTGATATTTACTTTATGCAATTGAATTGATTAGATTCGGGCCATTCAAAGTCGGGTACTCGTGGCAAGAGCGTGGTTTTGAGTTGAGTAGCGTAGTCGAGGTAAGTGGCTTGCCAAACTCTGTGTTGGGGACTTCCCCTTAGGTTGTTTTGATACTAATTTTTATATGGACGCCGTGTACGTGAGGTGACGAGTACGCACGCGTGCCATTGTTTCTTAATTCCATTTATCCTATCCATGCCATAAATCATTTTACTCCTTGTTCACTGTTTAATGTGCTACTTGCGTAGTTTAGATTAGGAAGAAGCATGCCTACCTGTTTTACCTAAATTCCCTATTTGATACAATGTGCACCGTGTTAGTTAGTCTCTATCTTGTTCTTATCAGTGATTCTTTGTCACGACCCAATGTTTTCCTCCGTTGGGTATCGTGATGGCACCTAATCTTAGGACTAGGTAATTCTAATATTAATTAAACATAAATCATAATATCAAACTTTTAAATGCTTTTTGAAATAACTATCTATGATTTGAACATCTTCCCAAAACCTGGCAAGTACAAGTCATAAGCTTTAAGGAATTTACACTAAAATCTCTAATTACCACTGTTCGAAATGAATACAACAATGTATGAACAAAATATAAGAAGGTGACTTCGAAACCACGAATGCTGGAGCGGTTTTACCTTGAGTCTCCACTACAGCAACCGTGCTGCTAAGAATCACTTGCTCGGCGATGCGAAAACCTGGAATCTGCAAAAAAATGTGCAGAAGAGTAGTATGAGCACACCACAGCGGTGCCCAGTAAGTATCAAGACTAACCTCGGTGAAGTAGTGACGACGACTAGTCAAGACACCACTGGTCTAACAAAATAAACTGACAGGAATATAGAAATAAGCAAGCACTTCATCTATCTAAGACTTCACAGAGTAATATACAACAATGACAGTATAATGCGGAAGGAAAATTTCATAAACTAACCAATGGAACAGTATAAAAATACATAGAAAGATGGACAACAAAGCAAACCAACGGGAAGAAAAACCACAACACATAGAAAACACTTGTAACTCGACTCTGCGTAAGTTTATTCACATCAGGCCTTAGCCACTAAATCAATCAACTGGTAGAAACCATTAAAACTGCAGTTCATTTTGAAAACTTTGAAGATATAATCATTTTAGTATAGAAATATTTCCTTTGAAACAT
>MDKJ01205176.1:0-13767 GCA_005239525.1 Nicotiana knightiana | reverse complement strand
TAAATCTCGTTCGTTTCTCTCTCCGGATTAATCTAGGTGGCCCATTAGACACAAACAACTTTAGTTATGATTCGAGTTATTTGAACTATGTACAAATAATTTTAAAATAAATTTTCTATATAAAACTTATAAATAAGAAGCAGTACATAAATTATTTTTCACATATCATAGATTACATGTTATTTTTTTCTACATCGTAATAATCTAATTCTTTGTATTTTATTTTACGGATAATATTAAAGAATATTAAACATATTACTTTGTGATCTGTCTTGTTTGAGCACAATAAAATTATATTATTTTAGCAAAATTTTTACTATCACTTTATTTTTCATCTCAAATTCAAATAAGTATTATCCTTCTATATTTTTAGACATAATTTTTTCTCTTTTTGTTCTTTGCCTATAATTATTGCATTATTTATTATTTAATATTGTTATACTGTAATGTGATCTTTTATTAGCTTATAAGACTTAATATCTTAATTATGACCCTCTTAATAATCATCAATAAATATAACTTTTTATGCTTAAAATTAAATATATTCTTACACTATGAACTCTTTCATCATTAAAATTTATCAATAATATTTTTGAGTATTATTTAATTATTTAAATAAATTTAAAAAACAAGTGGCATAGCACTATATATATTTTCCTCTTTATATATTCTCTTCCCTACTAAGAAATTTTAATTAGCTTTTTACACAATTTTTTTTGGTTGATACCCATATAATATAGATTATAATTTAGTTAATTTTTTACCTCCATATTTCTAGCTAATATAGAAAAAGAATCTATAGGTGGATCAATAAAGATATAAATATAGATATAGCTACAAATATACATATAAATATAAAATTTAAATGCAGATATATAGATTAGATTTGTCTAAGATTTATTTAGATTGAGTATAAGATTTATTAAATTACTTACATTAATCATGTTTTCATTCATAATTCAAATTTTTAATGTTGTCTTAAAATTGCCAAGTGCCTTCTTTTTAGGTTGTCACTTGGCTTTAACCACATGTTTCACTACTCTTCTTCTAATATAACTAGTAGATGCACAGACACAAATATGTGATTTGAGTTATTTGATTTATGTACAAATAACTTTAAAATATTAATCTTTCAGATAAAAGATATATATAATCATTAAATAAATGTTAATAAAAAGTAGAAATTTCTCAAATCTCTTAAAATTACCCATAATTTCTTGTCCATAATGCATTACCCATAACTTAAAATTATCATATATTCTTGTCTGTTACTTCCATTATAATACATTATAAATAAAAATATGTTTTTTCTTGTAGTAAATATTTTTATATAATTTTATTCTTTTATTCTATTGTTCATATTAATATTTAAATTTTATCATATTTTTTATAATATCTATATTCTTATATTTATAATTAATTAAGATAGAGGTGTTTTGTTTTTATCTTTCAATATATTTATTCTTTAAATTAAGTATTAATATTAATATTATCCTAAATTGCCAAATGGTTTTATAGTAATTTGTCACTTGACTTAACCATAATGCAAATTTTATTCGTCATTATTTAAAATACTTTCTCTTCTCAAAAATCAAATAAGTATTATACTTCCAAATATTTCTACATTGAAATTATTTATTTATATATCTTTCTCTTTTTCTGTTAATTTTTTTAATTCCACTTTTCATATTAATATTTAAATTTACCGTATTTTTTATATTACCTATATTTATTAATTAAGATAGAGGCGTTGTTTTTAACTTTCTATGTAATTTTTTTTAAATCTTATTAATTAAGATACGGCAGACAATATCTTTACAAAAATATTCATTTTCTTTTCATTCAGATTCAAAAAAACTATATTTTAATTTAAACTAAGTATTAGTATTAATATTATCCTAATTGTCAAGTGGCTTTATAATAGGTTGTCACTTGGCTTAATATATATATATGTGTGTGCGCGCGCGCGCGCGTGCGTGTGTTGTCATGGGCGGCTTTCCAGCCTTGCCCCATGATCCTTTGGACGCGCCCTATGGCGTCCTAGCAAGCCTCCCAATGCCTAGCGTCACAGACGGCCCCGTGGTCTTGGCCGCGCCAAGTGACAACCGCGCATGTGCCTCTGTCGCCCCACTGATTTTCCTCGCTAGCGCCCAGTCACAAGCAGCTGCCAACAGCACCACGCGCGCAGACAATGTCGCGCGCGCAGATCGTGATGCCTGAGACAAAGTTGCTGACAACGAACCTGTTTCTATCTCTGTAGAAAACTAAGTCCTTTTTCCTTGTATTACTAGAGTAGTTTTATTCCATGTACTTTCATTATGTTTCTCTAGCGTAGTTTGTTCTATTCATGTAACATTGGTTTATTTTTTTTAAGCATTATTAGGGGGGATCAAGCAATCAAAAAATTTTTAGCGAGCAATTCTCTGTACTGGTGTCTCTCCCCCTCGACACCGTGTTGCCTTCTTTTGTAATAGCTTTCATTAATGCAATCAAGCTTTTATTCAATTCTCATTACCGTTCTCTCAATTGTTGACATTGATTTTCCCGCACGGCACTGACAATCTTGTCTAGAGTACGGAGGGGACCTCGCTTGGTGGACAGAAACCACCCTAACATCGGTTGCTTAGCCTTACGTCGGCCTTCAAAATAATCTCAGGAAGGCGCCGCATAAAAGTTGGTATCAGAACCTAGGCTCGACATCGGACGAGGGAACGCATTAGCATTACCACCCTTTCTGACCATGGTGAATTATGGGGACCGCATTGCGGCCCTTGAGGAGACGGTTGGCATACTACGGCCCATCGTGGATACGGTGACGGAACGGAAAACCAGCCTAGTGCAAAGGTTGGACGACCTGGACCGCAAAATGGCCTAGGTCGAAGTTGACGTAGAAAACATCAATCGCGATTCATAAGGAGACCGGCAAACGGCAGCTACTGAGGCAACCAAAATTTTTGATAAATTCGACGTCCTCCAGCAGCAGCGCACCGAGGATTTAGCCAACAGGGCACAAGAGGCAGACAGGATGACTGCCATGCAGTAAACTATCGATGACTTGACAGGCCAGCTTAATTTTGTCAATGCAGCTCTACAAGGCTTGCTTCGAGGCGGTGGAAATCCAATCGGGGGTGTTGCAAACCTCGCCTCCTTGGCACAGAAACTGAAGATTCCTGAGCCAAAGCCATACAGTGGGGCTAGGAATGCTAAAGAAGTGGAAAATTTCATCTTCGACATCGAACAGTACTTCGATGCCGTGGGAGGCCTAGAAGAAGCCAAGTAGGTAGCAACTGCTGCCATGTATCTTCAAGGTGATGCTAAGCTCTGGTGGCGAGTGAAGTACGAAGCCATCAGGGCCGGTGAAGATGCTCTGGATACATGGGCAGAACTGAAACTAGTCATACGCCTACAGTTCTTCCCCGAAAATGTTGAGTACAATGCAAGGAGGAAACTACGGGAGCTCCGCCAGACCAAGTCAGTGCGGGACTACGTGCGAGAATTCTCTGCGCTCATGTTGAACATCCGCGACATGGGGGACAAAGATAAGATCTTCACATTCCTGGGAAGGTTGAAACCTTATGCCCACATGGAGCTACAAAGACAGAGGGTGGATACCCTACCCAAGGCAATCCAAGCAGCAGAATGCCTTGGGGACTATCAGATGGAAACTCGGAAGGATAGGCCGCAGCCGCTTGTCGGAGCGGGTTACAAAGGGGGCCAATCCAACAATGGTGGCCCTAACAGAAGAGGGGGAGACCGAAGTGCAGGAAAACCTAAGGCTCCCTCCTCAGGCAGCAACAGTGCTGCATCAAACAACAATAACCGGGGGAGAAAGTCCCCCTCAGGATGTTGTCATTGCGGCAGACCGCAATGGAATAATGAATGTCCACATGCACAGACGAATGCCCATCAAGCTTATGATGAGGGGACGGATGATGAAACAGATGATGATGAACAGACCGAAGCAGTTGGTGCTTTTAATGCAATTGTTGGTTCTGTTTTGAAGGAATTAGCGGGAACCAGTGCTGGTATCCGTAAGAAGAAGGACCCCCGCCCAATTGCTAAGAAGGGGAAAAAGAAGACGAATAAAGGGACTCCTCCTAAGTAAGAGAGGACCTTGATGTTCGTTGAACTAAGGGTAAATGGAAAACCCATTCGGACGATGATAGATACAGGTGCTACTCACAACTACTTGGCCTCAACTCAGGTGGAACGTCTTGGGATAGTTGTGGGAAAGGAGTACCGGTGAAGATGGGGCCTTATGAAGGAAATTTCACCTTGCGCGTGGTGATCATAGATGACTTTGAACTAATATTGGGACTGGAATTCTTGAGGCTGACCAACACCATGCCCGTACCATATGCGGACATGCTTCTGATGATGGGAGTAACGAGGCCACACCCTGTATTATTCCGTGCATATCCAGGAAGATGGCCGCTGAGAACATCTCAGCCTTGAAACTAAAAAAGGGGGTCAAGAGATATGAACCTACATTTCTGGCTACCCTATGTATTAAAGAGGTAGAACGCTCATCGGGACCACTTCCTACACCTGTAAAGGAGCTAATACTGGAATTCGAAGATGTCATGCCACAGGAAAGGCCGAAGCGACTTCCGCCTAGGCGCACTGTGGACCATGAGATCGAGTTGGTACCGAGGGAAAAACCACCTGCCCGAGCGCCTTACAGAATGTCACAACCCGAACTCACCGAGTTTCTGAGACAATTGACGGAAATGCTAGACACAGGGATCATTGTACCCTCTAAGTCCCCAGATGGGTCCCCTGTGCTTTTCTAGAAGAAACATGATGGTAGTCTACGCCTCTGCGTGGATTATCGGGCGCTGAACAAAATTACTGTGAAGAACAAGTATCTTATTCCGCTCAGGCAGACTTGTTTGACAGATTGGGGAGTGCTACAGTGTTCACAAAAATTGACCTGAAGACAGGGTATTGGCAGGTCTGGATTGCTGAGGGCGATGAACACAAGACGACCTATGTTACAAGATATGGGTCGTTCGACTTCCTAGTTATGTTGTTCAGCTTGACTAATGCCCCAACAACATTTTGCACCCTGATGAACCAGGTCTATCGAGAGTACATTGATGAATTCGTGATGGTCTATTTGGATGATATTATGGTCTATAGCCAGACATTGGAAGAACACCTGGAGCACTTGCAGAAGGTCCTAGCCCGGTTGCGGGAGCATGAGTTGTACGCAAAGCTATCCAGGTGCTCCTTTGCTCAAAAACAGATCGACTTCCTCGGGCATGTCATTGAGGAAGGGCGAATCAAGATGGACCAGCAAAAGATCCAAGCAATCACAGATTGGCCGCCACCCAAGGATATCTATGCCTTGAGGGCATTCCTTGGTCTATGCAATTTCTATCGGCGATTTGTGAAGAACTACTCCCTCATCGCAATACCATTAATTGAAATCCTCAAGAAGGTCACGCCTTGGGATTGGGGTCCTAGGCGAGCGGAGGCCTTCAATGCATTAAAAGCGGCTATGTCTAGTAGCCCTGTCTTGGTCCTTCCTGACTTGGCCAAGCCCTTCGAGGTACAAACAGATGCTTCCGACTATGCTCTTGGCGGGGTCTTACTACAAGACGGGCATCTCGTAGCATACGAGAGCCAGAAGCTTAAGGATGCAGAGCGGCGCTATGCCGCCCACGAGAAAGAATTATTGGCTGTCGTTCATTGCTTACGCCTTTGGAGGCATTATCTGCTTGGATCACCATTCGTGGTCGAGACAGACAACACAACTGTTAGTCATTTCATGACCCAGCCGAAGCTGAATGGCTGGCAGGCCCGATGGCAGGAACTCCTAGTGGAATTTAACTTCAACCTGGAGTACCGAAGCGGGAAGTCTAATCATGTGGCTGATGCACTCAGTCGCAGAGCGGACCTAGCATCGGTGTGCCTACTCGCCACCCTAAGGGGGAGCAAAGTAGCCACCACCATTAAGGACCAGATACAAGATCTACTCATTAAGGATCCCGCTGCACAGTATTTGGTTGATCTAGTAGGACAGGGAAAGACTCGCCAGTTCTATATGGAGGATGGTTTCCTAAAGGTAAAAGGGAACCGACTTTATGTTCCAAAATGAGGGGATCTAAGAAGAACTCTCTTGGTGGAATGTCATCACACTCTATGGGCCGGCCATCCCGGTGAAGAACGCACCATGGCATTGCTTTGCCGTGCATATTATTGGCCCCAGATGGCCGACGATGTCGCGCAGTATGTGAGGACTTGTCTAGTATGCCAGAAGGACAAGTCCGACCGCTTGACACAAGCGGGACTCTTGGAACCTCTAGTTGTTCCAAAGAGACCTTGGGAAAGCGTGTCACTGGATTTCATCACCGGATTGCCCAAGGTTGGAGATCTCACAACTATCTTCGATGTGGTGGATCGGTTTTCAAAGTATGCCACCTTCATTGCAGCACCTCAATATATATCAGCAGAGGATACAGCTCAACTCTTCTTCTCTCATGTCGTCAAATATTGGGGCCTACCCAAAGATATTGTTAGTGATCGCGATTCACGCTTCACTAGAAACTTTTGGACCCAATTATTTAAGTGCCTCGGGTCAAAATTGAGTCACAACTCAAGTTTTCATCCACAATCCGATGGCCAGACGGAGCGGTTCAATGGCATGTTGGAGGAATATCTCCGTCATTTTGTTACCGGATCGCAGAAGAATTGAGTGAAGCTCCTGGATGTTGCCCAACTGTGTTTCAATTGACAAAAGAGCTCCAGTACAAACAAAAGTGCTTTTAAAATTATTGCCGGGCAACAACCGCTACTCCCACACACTGTGAATACACCAAACATGGAGAAATCTCCTCGTGCTACTAGCTTCTCAACAGAATGGAAGCAGAATACGGAGATAGTGCGGAGCTATCTGGTTAAAGCCCAAAAGAGAATGAAGAGGCATGCTGATCTGAATCGTCGCTTTGTTGAATACCAAGTAGGAGACAAAGTGATGGTCAAAATCCCAAAGCGGTACTTATTTGCAGGGGTCCATGACCCTCGCCTGTTGCAAAACTATATTGAATCTTTGTCCATCAAAAGACACTTTGGGAAAGTTGCACACCGGGTGAATACCCCAGCTTGGTGGAAAACCCATCATGTCTTCCATATCAGTCTATTGAAACCTTTTCGGGACGACACCGAGGATCCTTCACGGAGCCAACTCACAATACCCGGTATTCGAGGCCCCGGTTCAACCGGAAAAAGGCGAGCTGAAACTATTCTTTATGACCGGGTAATTCATGCCTCCAGGAAGGATCACCAAGAGTTCTTGTTAAAATGGAAAGGGTGTGATGCAGAGGAGAAAACTTGGGAGAGGGGAACAAACCTTAAAGCCTACAAGAGCCTGATTGAAGATTATTTGGCAAGTAAGGCGCCGAGGACGTCGCCAACTCAGGTGGAGGAGAATGTCATGGGCGGCTTTCCAGCCGTGCCCATGACCCCTTGGATGTGCCATGTGGCGTCCTAGCAAGCCTCCTAACGCCTAGTGCCACGGACGGCGCCGTGATCTTGGCCGCGCCAAGTGACAAGCGCGCATGTGCCTTTGTCGCCCCACCGATTTTCCTCACTAGAGCCCAGCCACAAGCAACTGCCAACAGCGCCGCACGCGTAGATCGTGATGCCTGAGACAAAGTTGCTGACAACGGACCTGTTTCTACCTCTGTAGAAAACTAAGTCCTTTTTCCTCGTATTACTAGAGTAGTTTTATTCCATGTACTTTCATTATGTTTCTCTAGCGTAGTTTGTTCTATTCCTGTGACGTTGGTTTATTTTTTTTAAGCAATTAGGGAGGATCAAGCAATCAAAAAATTTCTAGCGAGCAATTCTCTGTACTGGTGTCTCTCCCCCTCGGCACCGCGTTGCCTTCTTTTGTATTAGCTTTCATTAATGCAATCAAGCCTTTATTCAATTCTCATTACTGTTCTCTCAATTGTTGATATTGGTTTTCCTGCACGGTACTGACAATCTCGTCTAGCGTGCGGAGGGGACCTCGCTTGGCGGACAACAACCACCCTGACGTCGGTTGCTTAGTCTTACGTCGACCTTCCAAAGAATCTCAGGAAGGCGTCGCATAACAGTGTGTATGTATGTGTTTTGTATTCTCTTGGAATTTGGTTTATAAATTTTTCGATTTTTTGGGAAGTTAACAATATTACAAAAACTCAGTATCAAATTAGGAAAAAACACGTAGGCTTCAAAAAATATTCTTTCGATGTCACCCTTTAAAATATATATTTCTGCAAATAATCCTTTTAAATGACTAAAATTAAAGCGGTAAAGTAGTTTTAAATAAGATTTACAATATCCCATAACTTTAGGCATTTATTAGTCCAATTAAAAATGAACATTTTCCAAATCGTCGAATGTCACGCAAAATTAGTACATTATATTTTCTTCTTATTCTTTTAACTTTATCCTAAGTCTTTCATTGTCTAACTTTGTTATGTGTCTTATTCTTAAGACGTCACTTTATTTTATATTTAACTCATTCCAAAGTAAATAATCATATATTATCTCAATTTACGTCTTTTTATATTTTTTATTTTGTTTCTATTATAGCTTTTTAAATAATTTTTCACCTTCATATTTCTAGTTAATATAGAAGAAAATTTATGAATGGATCAACATAATACAAAATATAGATATAGATGTAGATACCAATATACATATAAATATAAATATAGATATATAGATTAGATATGTCTAAAATCTATTTAGATTATATATAAGATTAATTCAACTACTTTCATTAAATATGTGTCTATTTATAATCCAAATTTTTTATGTTGTCTTAAAATTGCCAAGTGGCTTCATTTTAGTTTGCCACTTGGTTTAACTACATTGCAAACTACTCTCCTTTTAATATAATATAGATTATATTTAACCCACTCCAAAGTAAATAATCATATGTTATCTCAATTTATGTCTATTTATATTTTTTATTTTGTTTCTATTATAGTTTTTTAATTAATTTTTCACCTTCATATTTCTAACTAATATAGAAGAAAATTTGTGAGTGGATCAATATAATACAAAATATAGATATATATGTAGACACCAATATACATATAAATATAAATATAGATATATAGACTAGATTTGTCTAAAATCTATTTAGATTATATATAAGATTAATTCAACTACTTCCACTAATTCAATTTTTTTATGTTGTCTTAAAATTGCCAAGTGGCTTCATTTTAGTTTGCCACTTAGCTTAACCACATTGCAAACTACTCTCCTTTTAATATAGTATAGATATAAATAGATATAATATAGATATAAATATATTCTCTTCCCTACTAAGAAATTTTAATTAGCTTTTTACACAATTTTTTTTGGCTGACACCCATATAATATAGTTATAATTTTTAGTTAATTTTTTACCTCCATATTTCTTGCTAATATAGAAAAAGAATCTATAGGTAGATCAATAAAGATATAAATATACATGTAGCTACAATATACATATAAATATAAATTTAAATGTAGATATATAGATTAGATTTATCTAAAATTTATTTAGATTGAGTATAAGATTTATTAAACTACTTACATTAATTATATTTTTATTTATAATTCAAATTTTTAATGTTGTCTTAAAATTGTCAAGTAATTTTTTTAGGTTGCCACTTGGCTTAACCACGTGCCTCACTGCTCTCCTTTTAATATAATATAATTTGACGAGTAGCAATGAGGATATTGTGTGAAATTCTATTCCATCTTTTTGTAAAAGCAAAATTAATTTATTTTCATATCACTCTCAATCTTTTTTACATATAACTTTTTGATTATGCATTTATTTTAAAAATTGTTTAGTTCTACTTTGAATTTTTCAAGTAATTAATGAAGAAATAATATATTACTACAACTAAATAATTTCTCAAAGTAGACTGGTATATATATATATATATATATATATCTATATATATATATATATATATATAGGGTAAAATTTGTTCGTATTAAATACTCGAATAATAGAGTGACACGTGAAACCAGAGACAGACGGAAGGCGAGGTAAGTGGAACACAAGATCGGGGACAACATCTTCGGTTGGCACCGGGTAGACCCGAAGGGATTATTGCCAATGAAGTCAAACGAATGTTTGCCACCCAATGACATTCAATGAAGAATATTCTTCAGTATTAAATACACAATCTGTTATAGAAAATTTTAGAATTCATAGCCTATCGTTACACGTTCATCAATGACTCACATAATTGTCATTTAAGAAGAACTTGATTCTAGGACCTTATACCCTAGATGCAGCTATAAATAGTGGCTTATAAAATTATTGGAGCAAAGGAATTTTCTGACACACTTATGCTACACATTATTCCATGCTCAATAATACTTTACTTCTTGTCTGTTGATATTCTTGTTACTGCCTTCGGAAGCTCTGCTCCCGGAACCAAGTGTTTTATTGTCTCATCTCGATTTCAACGCTAAGTCTTGCATTTTATTTAGTTTATTATCGTTTTGGGATCAAATCGATTTACTTGTCTATAAATCACGCTACAAATTTAACTATACCATTTTACGGGTAAATAGTTTGGCGCCCATCGAGGGACGTAGGCAGTTGCGTAATTGAGTTAATCCTTCCATCTATTACTAATCTGTTTAATTCTTTGTTTCTTAGCGAAAAGTAGTTAAATATGCAGATAAGGATGTCATCTCACCACCGCACACAACATTGAGGCCCAAGGGAATTCGCCTCAACACGAAGATGCGATCAGTAATACCCGCATCGAGAAGAATGTAGCCACGCTGGTCCATGGCGAGAAATACCCACAACACATTCAGGAGGAAACTCTTGATGATGCTGAAGATGAGCACGTTGCAAAAACAGTGAGAATCCTGAGGGGATAACAACAGGATATTATGGGTCATCTCTTGCGACAAGATCAGGCCATAATAGAGTTGAGGCAAGAATTGTTGGGTGCTTCCAACAACGCGAATGGAAGAGGTCCAGTTCCTCCCGGTTCTCCCGCAAACCAAACATCACAAAGGGTTGATAACAACACCCCGAAGGATAAGGTCAGCTTCGACGGGGCCGGGGGGGGGGGGGGGAATGGCAGAGGGTCTAGTAACAATAATGGGAATGATCCCTTTAAAATCGAACTCAGCCGGGGGAGTAGTCCCCTCGTTTCTTAGATAGTAGGCTTGCCGAAATGATTGAAAATGACAAAAGTTCTCCGGTTCTTCCTTCGTACGTTATGACGAGGGAGCCGAAATGTCTCATTGTCGCGTCGTTCTGAATTCTGACATGTGTCACTCAACGTCTAATTGCCCTCGAATGCGAAGGTCAGTTGTTTCCCCATAAAATCCTACATCCTTTGTTATGTTTCTACTTTTTGACCAAGCTATTACCTTCGAGCTTTCCGTCTATCATCAAACTCCATCCAAACCTTCATATCTTCATCATTGTTCTTCAATTTTCACAGTGATTTCCAAATTTTTACCCATATTTTCTTTAAATCTTCATACTTTATTCTTCATCTTCAAAACCCATTTTTCCAGAACTTTGCATTATTTCTTAAAATTTTCAAACTTCTCCCAGATAACAATGGACAAAACATAGAAATATGTTCCTCAACAAGTTGCCTCTTCATCTTCTCAACCGGCCGCTGGTACTGAGGCGGTTTCCACTGAAGTAGTTGGCCTCGAAATGACTTCTCCCTAGGTGGCTACTAACGAACTAACTGTCGAGCCTCACTTGAAAGTGTTCATTCCCGGGCCTGCTCAATTGTAGATGACTATAAGGTCGAGAAACATGACACCGGTGAAAGAGCATCAAGGTACATATGCTTTATGACGGAGACAGTCTTCCCATAGTCCAAAAGGACTGCACTTGGGAAGGCAAAGATGAAGTAGTCCCCGGGACCGAGGACACCATTACTACCCACCTAAAGAGGTACTTAACTGTTACACTTACCCTTTCACGCTGGGCTCGGTGGACCCGGTTGTTCTGGAATTTTTCAGAGGTACGAGGTATGCCTCAGGAAAATCCATCTGTCATTATGGAAGATCGTGATCCTCCTCCGCTTCTTCATGAACAAGACCGAGTCTCGTCGGTTCACGATAGATCATCTACCTCGATTATTATAACGACCCGACTGGTCGTTTTGAGCTCTAGCACGTCGTTCAGCGGTTTGAAGTCGTGAGCAGCTTCGTTTCAGGTATTATGACCCGTGGGCGTGGTCGGAATTGAATTCCAGGAAGTTAAGAATTTATTTGGAAAGAAAATTCTCATTTCAGAAGCCTTAAGTTGGTGAAATCAACTAAGATTAGAATTTTGAGTAAATGACCTCGGAATTAGGATCTGAAGGTTCCAACAGGTTCGTATGATGATTTCGGACTTGGGCGTATGTTCGGATCAGGTTTTGGATAACCCGGGAGTGTTTCGACGTATATTGTGGAAGTTATTATTTTAGAAGAATTTCATAAGTTTGGGTTGGAAGGAATCTCAGTGTTATAGAGGTCTGTTTGGGATTCCGAGTCTGGGAATAGTTCTGTATGGTGATTCTAGAGTTGGGAGCGCGACCAAAAGTGAATTCGGATGTCCGGAGGTCATTTTGAAGTCATTTGGCTAAAGATAGAAATTTAAAGGTTTTTAAGAAGTTTGACCGAGAGTTTGACTTATTGATATCGGGGTTGGATTCCAATTCTGAAAGTTGGAGCAGGTCCGTAATGTCGAATATGACTTGTGTGCAAAATTTGGGGTCAATCGGACGTGATTTGATAGGTTTCGATATCAGATGTAGAAGTTTGAAATTTCAAAGTTCATAAATCTTGAATTGGAGTGTGATTCATGATTTCGACGTTGTTTGAGGTGATTTGAGGCCTCGAGCGAGTTCGTATCAAAGATTTGGGACTTGTTGGTACGTTCGGTTTGAAGTTCTGGGGGCTCGGGTGAGTTCCGAGTAGGTCCCGGGATGTCTTTAGGCTAAAATATAGCTGTTGCAGGTCGGAGGGGTCAAATTTCTGTACCCACCACCACGGGCCGCGGTCCTTTTTGTGCTGGCCGCGGTGGGGGGCTTCGAGGCTGCGGTCGTACTTTCACGGTGCACGGTGGAGGAGCTGGGCCACTGGTCTGAATTAGGAGGCCTATATCTTTTGATATATAAGAATTTTTGAGATGATTCAAACACAAAAGTTGTAACCCTTCGTGTTTAGTTTCCAGAAAGGTAAAGAAATCATAATTTGGACATCTGTAGAAAAAGTTATGGCCAAAGTACTAAAGCAGGTTAATGCAGTCATTTTTCTTGGTTTTCTTCAGCTTTTCTTGCCTTTTGCTAGCACGACCGCGGTCCTTTTTTCGCTGACCGCGGTGGAGGGCCTGAGAGGAGTATAAATAAGTAGTATTTTTAGTTATTTTTCATTTTTCATGACCCAAAGACATACGAGGCGATTTTTCAAACACTCTTTTTTCTCCAAAATGTTGGTAAGTGATTTCTAACTCATTTTCTTCACTCCTTAAATTTTTTTTACAAGATTTCATCCTAGCATCTAAGGATTTCCATGGAAAAATCAAGATTTGGGTAGTAATTTAGGGTTCTTGAGGAATCTGATGAATTACTCATTTATTGCTATGAATTTAAGTAGAAATCGTATATTAATGATCCTTAGGCTATGGGTGAGTGATTCCTT
Source organism: Nicotiana knightiana (assembly GCA_005239525.1). Lineage (NCBI taxonomy): Eukaryota > Viridiplantae > Streptophyta > Magnoliopsida > Solanales > Solanaceae > Nicotiana > Nicotiana knightiana. The sequence continues at coordinate 90 of MDKJ01205176.1, read as the reverse complement.
CGAGAATTTTATGAATTCGAGCGTGCAGGCCCGGGGTTGGATGTTGGGAATTCTTCAAGAATGTCGAATTTATTGAATAAATAGGATAAT
>ML382503.1:3345-23500 GCA_005239525.1 Nicotiana knightiana | reverse complement strand
AAAACGAGTTCATGTTAATTGAACTACGTCCGACCTGATTCCAAAAGGATACGTAGGCAGCCTCACTCTGGGGTTCGGTCACACTAAATCAAATTTCTACATTTCCCATTATTCAAAGAAACTGGGGCATGATTTTATTTTATTTTTTCGACGGTTTTCCGTCAAAATTGTTCCAAAAGTTGTAATTCAGTTGAATAGTTCTTTTACCTTTCCCTCTTAAGACCTTCTGATCAACTTTCNAAAATAAAATGAGAGAGTCTTATTGGTGAAAACCTTCACATGCACTATAAGGCGATAGTGAGTTGAGAGAAAGACAAATGAGAGAGGTCAATTGGTAAAAAACCACAAAGGGCATCGTTGATCGATTTAGGCCTTCATATATCCCGGAACAAGCATGGTTAAAACAAAGAACTCAGTTTCAAAGTGAAGTTTACAACGAATTTTGAGAATTTGACAGTTCAGACGGATCAGGCATCCAGTCCAAAGTGCAGNTCTTGATTAAGTTGTAATACCTATTAGTTTACCTTCTTGTTTTCTTTCGTACCATTCTTTTTGAATCCCTTTCAGTCTAATTTCATCAAAGCAAAGAAAAGAAAAGGCCGCAAAATTGGTTATAGTTTTCCAGTTATATGAAGCTAAACTTTCTAGGCATGAACATTATGGGCAAAGTCATAAAGCCATCTTTGAGCTTCCCTGACGAGCAAAAGTCTTGAAGGACTGAACAATGTGTCAAGGGTCAACGAAAGTTACTCAGTTAAAAGTTATTCTGGGAGCAAGGTTGTTTGCACCATAAACATAAATGGTGATAGGCGCAAAATAGTCAGGTTCTAATATTGAGAAAGAAGATCTCCAGAAACAATGACAGAATCTCCAGGCAATTTGTACGACCATCGATGGAGTCAGTTTTTCTAACAAGTGTAATGGACACAAGGTCAAGTCGCCCAAGATATCAAGGCCACAAACTGACTACCATTTTAAAAACTAATGAATCTTTCTTTGTTCATAATAGGAACAAAACAATTTTAGGAAACAGTTCGTGAAAAGACGAACACCACCAAGTGAAGTTCTCAAATTCTTAGTTTTCTTCTAATATACATGTAATCATGTTATTCTTAGTTTCATTGTAGGGAATCAATATGCTAGCTTCAGGGTACGACATTCCCTAGTAGCATCTCAGAGAGCCACGAGCCTCATTTCATTGCCAATCACAGGGTACTTCATCCCCTGGTCGCATTATTTTCTGCCTACATAGGGTACGATATTCCCTGGAAGAATCTCATAGAGCCACGAGCCTCATTTCATTGCCAATCACAGGGTACTACATCCCCTGTTGAATTACTTATTGCCAACATAGGGTATGACATTCCCTAGTAGCATCTTAGAGAGCCAAGAGCCTCATCTTATTGTAAACACAGGGTACTACATCCCCTGGTTGTACTTCTCGTTGCCAACATAGGGTACGACATTCCCTAGTAGCATCTCAGAGAGCCACGAGCCTCATCATCATTGCCAAACACAGGGTACTACAACCACGAGTGTCATTTTGTTGCAAACATAGGGTACGACATTCCCTAGTAGCCTCTCAAAGAGCCATGAACCTCATTTTATTGCTAACACAGGGTACTACATCCCCTGGCTGCATTGTTTTGCCAACATAGGGTACGACATTCCCTAGTAGCATCATATAGTGCCACGAGCCTCATCTTATCATCAACACAGGGTACTACATCCCCTGGTTGCATTCGTTCTGGTTAACACTGGGTACGACATCCCCTATTATATATTAAAAAAATGTGTCTTTTCCAATTCTTTATTCTGCAATAGCAAAGATAGTTTAATGTGTTTTCAATAACTCACAAGAATTTCCTAGTGCAAACTGGGACAGAAAATTTTTGTCCGTTTTGTTTGTTTGTGATGNAATGGAATATTTGATCTCAATATCAGCAGCAACCAGCTTTGACATAATGTATGTGGAGACACAGGGTCTCAAGATCCATCTTCTCATCATTTGATCAAGAAACAAGCCTGTGAGAGTATTTCATAGTCTGCTACATTTAGAGCACCAAGTTTCAGTCTAAAGTCAATAGGAGAAGCAACTCAAGAATCAAGACAAGACTCCAGATGGCATTTAGATAGGAATTTTGTAACTCTTATGTTTCAAGCATATGTAATTTTCTTTTTCTTTTTTTGATGTAATAGTAGGAACCGCGGATCGGAACCTTGACGGAACTTCACTCGGCTCTCCCTCTAAGCATACTCCATCACTCTTCTTCCATTTGAACTACACGTGACCTGAATCCCTTATAACCCGGGATATGTAGGCTGCCTAAAACCAAGGCTCGGTCATAACCTTTTCTTACATATATATATATATATATATATATAAAGAAAAGAGAGTAAATTACATAGCTAAAAATATTAGCCAACAACTTTGAGACGTACATATCTATACATAAGAAAACTAAATATTTACACTATAGTTTAAATTATACGAAGATATAATAGTTTACTTATTACAATTCTAATTAAAAGATACCAAATATTTGTTATTATTATTTTTTTGTAAATTTTGTTTTCTCTTTTAAATCGAAGTAAAACTTATACTCTAAGAATGTGACCTATTAAGAGTACGATAAAAATTTAAAATATCAACATTAGACCTAAAAGAAATATTTACACCAAAATAATATATAATTTGGGTGGGGTCAAAAATTATATATAAGTCAATAACAAAAAGAACAAAAAATCTATACAAAAAAAAATTACCTAAACACTCACGTCCCCAATCCCATCTTTTCCTAATTCTCCACTTCCCCACTCCACTCACACGTCCAGCCCTCACCTTATTGCACACACACACACCATCATCTGCACACACACTTATCTATATATAACACACACCTCACAAGAAAAAGAAAAGAAAAAAAGGGAATGAAATTGAGAGGAACAAAAAAGGAAAACAAAAGATAAGAAAAGAAGAGGAAAACAGAAAGAAGAAGAACGTAAAGCAAAAAAAAAGAGAAAGAAACAAAAGAGAGGAGCATTCATCTTCTTAAATGGGAATAGAACAACGAAAAAGGAAAGGGAACGGTAGGCTCGAAGAATTCTCGTCCAAGTTCAAGTTTGAACACTGAGGTTTCCGGTATTGATTTGAGGTTCCGGTCCGCAATTTCAGCGTTTCAGTAATGAAGTGAACCCTCAGTATGTTTGCTATCCTTTATGGATTCCTCCATTCATGAATTTTAAGTTGCATATTTTAGTGTTTTGTCATTTACGGTCTTCATTTTTAGATTTCAAAATTTTCATTTTATTAATTCATTCATTATATGCATAAAATATCTATACCAATTCATTACATACTAATTTCAGAATCCGTTTTTTGCCTTCCATGTAATACGGGGTTGAACAAGTTAGCAAAGAAAACTTACTGAGGTCGTAAGAGGCTTTTTACAGCTAGTATCTAGTTTTGTTTATAATTGTTCTTATGGTTTTGGACCTATCAAATATTACATTAACATATAATAGTACCTTAAGATATACCTAGTATTGGATATTTACACTAATTTGGCGTCGGAAATTAAGTTCAGCTACAAATCTTTGAAAAGTTGAACTTTGATTTTTAGACAACGGTAAATAAAAGATGTATAAAAAATATTATATTGTTAAATTTGTTGTATTTTTTATCTAATGTTGATAAAAACAACATCATTATATTTGGATTATTTAGGATCTTTAGTGAACTGTCCAAAATTATTTTTCACAAATAAATCAAAGTACGCGTTCGCGCTACTTTGGCCGAACAACCATAATATTAACAAAGTGTTAATTGTGTACATGTTTACGTGACACGAGTACTTTTTTTTTCTAAAAAAAAAATGAATAGTCGTAGAAAATGCTTTAGGTGCGACTTAATCTATCATCGTGATTGTGTAGACGTTCGCGTGACATAATTATGATTTTCAAACTTAAAACCTAGGTATGTGTTCGCGCAACTTTGGCAGAATAATCTTAATAATAATAAATAATAAAATAGATGTCTCGAATATGAAAATAATTGAAATACTAGAAAAACTTTAGATGTACTTTAAATATTAGCCCATGTGTTCATACCCGAACCTTGGATTGACATGCTTAAATAATAAAAGAATCATATGCGCATTTCGCGTCTCGATGCCTTTAAATTTAAAATAATTATATTATAACCATGTGTGCATTCCGTATATTGGTTTAATATTTAATTTCAAAGAAGTACCTTGTATGTGTACCGCATCTGGCTGAATACAATTAATAAAATATAATAATTAATTAAGCGGTAATAAATAATCCATAATCAATAAAATACAAGAATATCCAAGAATTGATTTAAGCCGGACATTAATCAATAAAAGCGAACATGCTAGAACCACGGGACTCAAGGGGTGTCTTACACCTTCCCATCGGTCAATAGAATTCCTTACTCAGTTTTTCTATTTTTGTAGACCATAAATTAAGAGTCAAACCTTCCTTTTGATAAGGGATTCAAAATAAAAGGTGACTTGGAACACCAAAACTCAATTCCAAGTGGTGACTCTAAATAATAAATAATCCCTTTTCAAAACGTCACTTTAATTGAAAAAACTCTTCTAATGCAACCTCGTAATATGGTTGTGCGGTTAAAAAGAGGTGTGACACATGCGTACATGTTTTTCCATGGGGCTCGACTATTCTATATGGACACGGTTCATTTGACGGTTTGGCCCATTAAAACATTCTCCTATCGAGGCCCTCTTCGGCATAACTTGCTTTCTTTGAGAAAGTAACCTCCGAGGGTGATGCCCTCCAGTATTCGAGGTTGATAGAAAAGAAGTCTTGAATAATTTTTGAGTTTTCCTTAGGTAGAATATAGATGTTGCTTCGTTAAAAACCTTGCCGGTAAAACAAATTTGGGATAAAACCCGATCTAAGGATAAAAGAGTGCAACGCATGCTTTAAAACCCAAGGTCTTTGAGTTGAAGGGTGCTTCGATATCTCCAATCGAACACCTGTAAGGAGTTAGTATGAAATATAAATAAAAAAGGAGAAGGTTATACCTTAGAAATAATAGAGTTTGAGTAGTGATATATTCTAATTGTTTGGTAGTTGCTCGCCTTCCATAGTGTTAAGCTTGTAGGATCCTTTGCCTACTACACCGAGGACACAGTATTGTCCTTCCTAACTAGGGTCTAACTTCCCTTCATTTGGGTTTAGAGTGTTGAGGTTCACTTTCCTCATAACCAAGTCCCGGACTCCAAAGTATCGAAGGTTTGTTCTTCTGTTCTAGTACCTTTCGATCCTTTGTTTTGAGCGGCCATTCGAACTAGTGCGGCCTCGCGCTTTACATCTAATAGCTCGAGGAATGTGTTCATGGCCTCATTTTTTTGAGTCTTTGGTGGCGTGCTGAAATCTAACGCTCGATTCCCCGACCTCGACTGGTATCAATGCCTCAGACCCATATACCAAAGATAACGGAGTCTCCCCTGTGCTTGACTTCGAAGTTGTTCGATATGCCCATAGTTCTTCGGGCATCACTTCTCTCCACTTCCCCTTCGCATTCTCTAACATCTTCTTTAAGTTTTGAATGATAGTTTTGTTTGTGGACTCGGCTTGACCATTTGCACTTAGGTGGTAAGGCATTGATAGGATCCTTTTAATTTTATGATCCTCGAGGAATTTTGTCACCTTGTTGCCGATGAACTGCTTCTCATTATCACATGTAATCTCGGAGGGGATCCCTAATCGGCATATGATGTGGTCCCATATGAAGTCGATGACTTCTTTTTCACTTATCTTCTCGTAGGCCTGCACTTCCACCCATTTTGAGAAGTAATCAATCATAAATAGGATGAATCTAGCTTTACCTAGTGTCGTTGGTAAGGGGCCGAAGATGCCCATCCCCCATTTCATGAATGGCCACGATGATAGGACCGATTGTAATTGTTCACCGGGTTAATGAATCATCTGTGCAAATCTTTGGCACTTGTCACATCTTCGAACAAATTCCTTGGTGTCCTTTTCCATGCTATACCAGTAATAACCTGCTCTGATTACCTTTTGAACTAAATAATCGGCATCGGAGTGGTTTCCACTTCGTGTATTTCTCGTAGCACATAGTCGGTGTCCCCCTGTCCTAAGCATACTGCTAGTGGTAAGTTGAAGGTCCTCCTATACAATGTTCTATTCTCATCAAGTGAAAATCGGGCTGCTTTGGTTCGAAGGGTTCTTCATTCTTTTGGCTCCGTGGGGAACTTCCCATGTTTCAAGTAGTCGATGTACTTGTTTCTCCAATCCCATGTTAGACTCATTGCGTTGAACTCTGCATGGCCTTCTTCGATCACTGGCTTTGATAGTTGTACGGTAGTCCCCGGGACTATGTCATCTTCTTCAACCGAAGATCCCAAGTTCATGAGTGCATCGGCCTTGCTTCTGTTCTCGAGGTATGTGGACCAGGGTCCATTCTTTGAAGCGATGCAATGTCACTTGAAGCTTGTCTAAGTATCTTCGCATTCTATCTTCTCGAACCTCGAAGCTCCAGTTTACTTGGTTTACAACCAAAAGAGAGTCACATTTTGCTAAGATGACCTCTGGTCCTAGGCCTTTGTCTAGTTCGAGACCTGCAATCATGGCCTCATACTCAGCCTCATTGTTAATCAATTTCGAAGTTTTTATGGATTGTCTAATTATGCCGCCCGTAGGTGGTTTTAGAACTATACCGAGCCCGGACCCTTTCACATTCGATGCACCGTCAGTAAAGAGTGTCCATACCCTCGATGATGTGCCTATTTTTAACAAGAGTTCTCTTTCCACTTCAGGCACGAGGGAAGGCGTAAAATCGGCCATGAAGTCTCCCAAATTTGAGAGTTGATAGCCGTTCGAGGTTGATATTCGATATCATAACCTCCAAGTTTGATGGCCTATTTGACCGATCGGCCCAATAATTCGGGCTTATGTAAGATGTTTCGAAGTGGATATGTAGTTAACACACATATAGGATGACACTGAAAGTATGGTTTCAACTTCCTAGATGCACTTACTAATGCAAGAGCCAATTTTTCTAAGTGTGGATACCTGGTTTCAGTATCTCCTAGGGTCCGACTTATGTAATAAACAGGGAATTGCATACCTTGTTCTTCTCGAACCAACACGCCACTTACCGCAACTTCGGACACGACCAAATACAAGTATAGTGTTTCATCCTCCTTTGGGGTATAAAGCAAAGGTGGGCTCAAGAGATACTGTTTTAATTCTTCCAAGGCCTGTTGGCATTCCGGATTCCACTCGAAGTCGTTTTTCTTCTTGAGAAGGGAGAAAAAGTGATGACTCCGATCTGATGACCTCGAGATGAATCGGCCTAAGGCTGTTATCCGCCTGATCAGCCGTTGTACTGCTTTTACATTGTTTACCACGGTGATCTCTTCGATGGATTTGATTTTATCAGGGTTAATCTCGATCCCCCTGTTTGACACCATGAAGCCAAAAGATTTGCCCGATCCGACTCTGAAGGCGCATTTCTCGGGGTTGAGCTTCATGTTGTACCTCTTAGGATATCGAACGTTGCCTGCAAATGAGTCAAATGGTCCTCTTCACGCAGGGACTTAACTAACATGTCATCAATGTAAACTTCCATAGACTTGCATATTTAATGTTCAAACATCTTATTAACTAGGCGATGATATGTAGCTCCCGCATTCTTTAGCCCGAAGGGAATTACATTATAGCAATATGTGCCATACTTCGTGATAAACGAAGTCTTTTCCTGGTCCTCCGGGTTCATTTGAATTTGATTGTACCCGGAGTAAGCATCGAGAAAAGTAAGGATCTCGTGGCCAGCCGTAGCATCGATCAGACGGTCGATGTTTGGCAGTGTGAAGGAATCTTTAGGGGATGCTTTGTTCAAATATTTGTAATCTACACACATTCTCAATTTATTTCCCTTTTTAGGGACTACTACTACGTTACCTAGCCAGTCGGGGTATTTTACCTCCCTAATGGATCCTATTTTAAGAAGCTTGGTTACCTCATCTTTGATGAACATATGCTTTACCTCGGATTGAGGTCTTATTTTTTGATTACCGGCTTGAACCTAGGATCGACACTTAGTCGATGGGTGGTTATCTCCGGTGAGATCCCTGTCATATCTAAATAGGACCAAGCGAAGCAATCAATGTTATCAATAAGAAAATGAATAAGTTTTTCCCTGAGTTCGGGGGTCAGTTCCGTTCCCAGGTATACCTTTCGCTCTGGAAGATTCTCGATCAATACTGCCTGCTCGAGTTCTTCGATAGTGGACTTAGTTGCATCTGATTCCTCGGGGGCAACGAAGGCTCGGAGTGTGAGGAAGTCTTCTTCTCCATCCTCGACCACCTGTTCATTGATCACCTGTCCCTCGGGCTCAACCGAGGGTATGGGCTATGATTGTTATTTAGCTACCTGTTCGCCTTTTGACTTCTCGAAGGTAGATGGAACCAGTATTGTGCGAAAATCTCTTTGGCTGCATGCTGCTATCCATACACCGTTTTCACGACATCCTTTGTTGGAAACTTTATCATTTGATGAAGAGTTGCTGGTACTGCCCTCATGCTATGTATCCATGGTCTTCCAAGTAAGGGTTGTACCTCATGTCACCTTCGATGACATGAAATTTGATGGCTTGTATGGTCCCGGCCACGTTTACTGGGAGGATGATTTCCCCTTTCGTTGTTTCGATCGCCATGTTGAATTCATTCAGGACTCGAGAGGCGAGTATGATTTGGTCGAGCAGCCCGAACTTCTCCACGACCCTCGGCCTAATTATATTGGACGAACTACCTGGATCCACGAGCACACGTTTAACTTGAACTTTAATTAAAAGGAAAGAAATTACCAGTGCATCATTATGAGGCTGAGATAAGGCCTCAATGTCCTCCTCGCTGAATGCGAGGGTGTCCTTGGGAATGTAGTCCCGAGATCACGTCTCCCTTGTGATGGATACTTTTGTGCGTTTGAATACGGGACCCTGTGGGACGTTGACTCTGTCGATGATCATATGAATGACATTTTGCGGCTCCTCCTGTTCATTCTTCCTGTTTGCATCTCTCTCTCCAAATGATTCTTGGCCCGGTCACTGAGGAACTCTCGAAGATGCCCTTCATTGAACACTCGGGCTACCTCCTCTCGGAGCTGTCTGCAATCCTCAGTCCTGTGACTGTAAGTGCCATGGTATTAGCACATTAAGTTGGGGTTCCTCTGGGAAGGATCCGACTGCATGGGCTTGGGCCACCTGGTATCTCTAATATTGCCTATGGTTGATACGATGTCTGAGGCATCAATGTTGAAGTTCTACTCTGACAATCGGGGTGCCTCTAACGGTCCCGAGTGCCTGTCGAACCCGATTCTGCTCATGAGTCCCCGGGAATTTTGGCTTCGATCCACCCTTCGATCATTTCGAGGTATATTACGCCTCGAAGTGTTTCTTTGGTCTTCAACATATGGTTGGTATCTCTTCTTATTCGGCCTCGGCTCCCTTTTTTCATTTCTTGATTCCTTTTCTAATAGCCTGGTTGGATACTCCGAGTCCTAGGGGGATCCCAATTTGTCGTTCTCGACCCTGATTTTTGTTTGATATCTGTTGTGAACATCCGCTCAAGTTACGACGGGGTACTGATCAAGTTTTGCTTCAGCTGTTTCGAAGCTATTGAGCTTCGTTCATTCAAACCCTGAGTGAAGGATTTCACAGCCCAGTCATCAGAGACCGGTGGTAATTCCATTTTCTCCATATGAAAGCGGGATACAAAATCCCTTAGCATCTCGTTTTCTCTTTGTTTCATTTTGAAGACATCGGACTTCCTTGTAGAGACCTTTATGGAACTAGCATGTGCCTTTACAAATGAGTCAGCCAACACGGCAAACAAATCAATCGAGTTGGGGAGCAGGTTATGGTACCACATCATAGCCCCTTTGGCCAAGTTTTCTCCAAATTTCTTCAACAGGACAGACTCGATCTCGTCATCCTTCAAATCATTTCCTTTTATACCACAAGTATATGCGAAGACGAGCTTAGGAAGCTCATGTTGGAATATAATGACATCAAGGCCCTCTATGTCAGAAAAGAGGGGGAACTTAAAGACCTCCGAGCCTGTTCAAAGAAGGCGTCCCAAGAGAGGGACGGGCTCGTTGAGCAGGTAATATAGCCTTCGTGGGCTTATTTTATGTTTACTTGCTATTGGCGTCTAACGTTTCAGTTTGATTTTTGTAGCTTAAGAAGAAGGATGATTTGGTGGGGCAGCTTCGGGAGGAGGTTATAGTTAGGGATTCTGAAACCCTCGGGTTAAAGCAACGCATGGACGGATTGGCCTCTGAAAAGGATACTTTTCGGGAGAAGATGACCTCGGCTGAGCACCAACTTCAAGGTGCAAAGGGAGAAAGCCGCAAATATAAGGAGCTTCATGCTGAATCGGCGGTCGAGTAGTCCAAAATCAAGTCCGAAGTTGATGCATTCATGTCCTCGTATTGGATTGATGCTGCTGCTGCAAATGGTCGGGCTAAGAAAGTATCTGCTGAAGCCTAGCTCAGGCTAACTCGTGACCTTGACCATGCTCGAGTGGAATCCCGGAGGCATGCTCTCGAGGAGATACATGCCAAAGGTTTTGATCTTTCTGCCGAGATAGAGAAGGTGAAGGCCTTAGAAGAAAGAACGGCACCACTGATCACTCCCGATGAGGATTCCGTTAGTGGCTCGGAGAGTGATGAAGACGAAGATGAATTCCCCGAGGGGGAAGAGGCCGCCGATGATCAAGGTGCCGAGGGTCAAGCTGTCGAGAGTGCATCTCTTGAGGAAACTTCCTCTGATCGAGTGACCCCGACAGAAGATTAGGCTCCTATTTTTCCTTTTTTATGTAATCTCCATGTGGGAGCTTTGTAGATATATTTTTGTGAACACCATTTGGATATATAAAAGGATCTTTTTGTTTAATCTTTGTTGTTAATTTCTGCCTTGCCTTTGTCTTTTTGATGTTGTTGATGATCAGTCCGATGTGTTGGACTTAGAATATAAAAACCTCAAGTTTCATGTTCGATCAACGATCAGTAATAGGTGATCACTTAGATTTGAGCTAAGCCTTAACTCGGGATTTTGGAGTCCGAACTGGATGAGGTCTCGAGCACAGTGTGCTTCGAACCTTAAGTTCCTTTTAGGTATCGGTCTTTAAGATTTAAAACATCGGCCCTTAGGATCTTTAGATTGGCCCTTAGGATCTTACATATCGGCCTTTAGGCTCTTATTAGATTGGGTTAATTCGACCTCTAAAATGGCTAAAATTTCCCCCCTTTCTGGCTAAAGACTTTTGCAAATTTTGTTATGTTGGCATGTTTTTATATTCTTCAGACTTTTCGATGGTTCAATTGATAGGAACCTCGATTACAAGTCGATATGTGGCGATAATTGAGTACCTCGTGAGGCTCTCTCGAAGGCTAATTTTTTCAAAGCCTTTACATTGTTCGGAGCTGATATTATCGAAGCCCCTTTGCTTATGCCGAGGGTAGCCTGATTTAACCAATTTATTTGAAGTATTTGAAGGCCTTTAGTTTTATGGCAGAAGTCGGAGGTCTCCGAGCCGCATTATTTCGGCCGTAGTCTTTATATTTGGCTGTAGCCTTTAGTCCCCGAGTGAGATGGTCTCGGCCTTAATATCGAAGGTATGCCTTTTTAATGGTCTTATAAGTTCGAGTATATAGCCTTGACCTTAATATCGGGGGGATGCCTTTCTTAAGGTCTTATAAGTTCGGATATACCTCATTGAGGTCTTATAAGTTTGAGTATGCCTCATTGAGGTCTTATAAGATTGAGTTTGATTTTTTCCTCATTGAGGTCTCATGAGTTAGAGTTTTTGATTACTCGATATGTTGCTCGTCGAAGACAGTCCCCGAGTGTTCGGGTGTATTTGGCCCTTGAGCCGTTTAATGAAAATAGTGGACTTCTTTGAGGCACAAAGTGTTTTGATATAATAAGAATGCTTCTTCAAATGATCGATACATGCGTACATGTTTTTCCATGGCGCTCGACTATTCTATATGGACACGGTTCATTTGACCGTTTGTCCCATTACAACATTCTCCTATCGAGGCCCTCTTCAGCATAACTTGCTTTCTTCGAGAAAGTAACATCCGAGGGTGATGCCCCCAGTACTCGAGGTTGATAGAAAAGAAGCCTTGAATACTTGTTGAGTTTTCCTTAGGTAGCATATAGATGTCGCCTTGTTAACAACCTTGCCGGTAAAACCCATTGGGGATAAAACCCGATCTAAAGAAAAAAGAGTGCAACACATGCTTTAAAACCCAAGGTCTTCGAGTTGAAGGGTGCTTATATATCTCCAATCGAACACCTGTAAGGAGTTAGTATGAAATATAAATAAAAAATGAGAAGGTTATACCTTAGCAATAATAGCGTTTGAGCAGTGAAATTTTCCAATTGTTTGGTAGTTGCTCGCCTTCCATAGTGTTAAGATTGTAGGATCCTTTTCCTACTACCCCGAGGACACGGTACGGTCCTTCCCAACTAGGGCCTAACTTCCCTTCATTTGGGTTTCGAGTGTTGAGGGTGACTTTCCTCAGAACCAATTCCCCGAATCCGAAGTATTGAAGGTTTGTTCTTTTGTTGTAGAACCTTTCGATCCTTTGTTTTTGAGCGGCTATTCGAACCAGTACGGCCTCGCGCTTTTCAACTAGTAGCTCGAGGGAGGAGTTCATGGCCTTGTTGTTTGAGTCTTTGGTGGCGTGCTGAAATCTGACGCTCGGCTCCCCGACTTCGATTGGTATCAATGCCTCAGACCCTTATACCAAAGAGAACGGGGCCTCCCATGTGCTCGAATTTGAAGTTGTTCGATATGCCCATAGTACTTCGGGCAGCACTTCTCTCCACTTCCACTTCGCATTCTATAACCTCTTCTTTAAGTTTTGAATGATAGTTTTGTGTGGGGACTCGGCTTGAACATTTGAACTTGGGTGGTAAGGCGTTGATAGGATCCTTTTGATTTTATGATCCTCGATGAATTTTGTCACCTTGTCACCAATGAACTGCTTACCATTATCACATGTAATCTCGGAGGGGATCTCGAATCGACATATGATGTGGTCCCATATGAAGTCGATGACTTCTTTTCTCTTATCTTCTCGAAGGCTTGCGCTTCTACCCATTTTGAGAAGTAATCAGTCATAAATAGGATGAACCTAGCTTTACCTGGTGTCGTTGTTAGGGGGACGATGATGTCCATTCCCAATTTCATGAATGGCCACGATGATAGGACCGAGTGTAATTGTTCATTGGGTTAATGAATCATCGGTGCAAATATTTGGCACTTGTCACATCTTAGAACAAATTCCTTGGTGTCCTTTTCCATGCTATCCCAGAAATACCCCGCTCTGATTACCTTTCGAACTAAAGAATTGGCACCATAGTGGTTACCACAAGTGCCTACATGTATTTCTCATGGCACATAGTCGGTGTCCCCCGGTTCCAAGCATACTTCTAGTGGTCCGTCGAAGGTCCTCCTATACAATGTTCCATTCTCATCGAGTGAAAATTGGGCTACTTTGGCTCGAAGGGCCCTTGATTCTTTTGGCACCGTGGGGAGCTTCCCATGTTTCAAGTAGTTGATGTATTTGTTTCTCCAATCCCATGTTAGACTCATTGAGTTGATTTCTGCATGGCCTTCTTCGATCACCGACTTTGATAATTGTACGACAGTTCCCGAGACTATTTCATCTTCTTCAACTGAGCATCCCAAGTTCGCGAGTACATCGGCCTCGCTATTCTGTTCTCGAGGTATGTGGACCAGGGTCCATTCTTTAAAGCGATGCAATGTCACTTGAAGTTTATCTAAGTATTTTTGCATCCTATCTTCTCGAACCTCGAATCTCCCGTTTACTTGGTTTACAACCAAAAGAGAGTCAGACTTTGCTGCGATGACCTCTGCTCCTAGGCCTTTGGCTAGTTCGAGACCTGCAATCATGGCTTCATACTCGACCTCATTGTTAGTCAATTTCGAAGTTTTTATGGATTGTCTAAGTATGTCGCCCGTAGGTGGTTTTAGAACTATACCGAGCCCGGACCCTTTCACATTCTGGAACCTATAGAATAACATACTTATTTAAAGGCCTACGTAAGATAATTTAGACCATATAAGACAAACAACGAGCTTATTTAACTGATGAATGAACATTGTGCATCGAAATGTTATGATGAGTTAATACAGCTAAACATATTGCGTATTATCAACTTAATCGTCTACTCTATTTTGGAAGGAATTTGGGTCTCTTACATATTAACAATTGTAACTTGTAAAGTAGTAATATTGTGAAAATGTTATACAATCATTAAACATCCTAGTTTTCCTAACATGAGAACTTGCTCTCTTGACCTCTAAGCTGAAAATAATCATAAGATCACTTCAAGAACAATAACATGAAGGTAGTAAATGCCAGTGCGATGCATAAAGTATTTAGCATTTATGCATGATTCGGAAAATTATAAGGAAGCTTGATGTTAGGCTAAAAATATATGTTTTGCATTTAATTTGCCTTGCATTATACCCAATATTGTTAACTTTGGTGTAAATATTTGTGACTGGAGCTTAATAATGATGTTTATATGTGTAGGAGTCAATTTGAAGTGATTTGGCAAGCTTGCATGCAAAGTGAAATAAAAAACAGAAGAATTTGGAGGGAGTATGAGTTTGGTGCCCAGGTAGGTGCCAGGCACCAACCAAAACACCAAAGGCAGAATAGTGGAAAATTTCGGTGTCCTGGTTGGCGCCAATCGAGACGGCTAAGGGCGGATTTTGTCCAAATTCGGTTAGGACTTGGCAGTTTTGACTCTACTCGCCCCCAACATGTATAAAAAAGGTTCTAAACCTATTTCTTATGGGGTAAACATTATTGAAGAGGCAAGAAGGCTACGAGAACACCTGGAAGTAACGAATCACGAGAGTTTTCTCTTCCGTTCTTCCTTAATCTGTATTTTAATGTTGTCAATTATTATCATGATTGTTAGTATAGTTATGAGTAGCTAAACTTTCTCATCTAGGGTTTGATGGAACCTTTTGTAGGATGATTTTTCTGTTGCGTTTTATATAATTGAGTCATTGGATTTCTCTACTTGTTCAACTATGTGTTTATTGTTGTTGATTGAATGGCCATCAATTGAATGTGTTTTTTTAGTATGTATTGCTTGGAAAATGGTACATATTTAGGTAGTTGTTGAACAACATCACTCCTAACATATGTGAGGAATCAATATGGAGGGTTTAAAGTTGGGATTAGGAATAACGAAACCTTGGTGCGATCTTAGTGAGCGGTGAATTAGTGCAGCTAGCGTAGTTCGGAAGAATATGTCTAGTAATTTGTAGTAGTTGCTCGGAAGAGAATTACAACACCTGAAGTACTCACGATCAGTAAAAAATACTTAGACGAAATTATAAAAAACGTAGCGGAAAGGACTCAGACAATTGGGAAAATCATAACTTTAGAACTCCTTAGTCTTGTCTCAAATTTCATCCTTGTTAGTGATAATTTTACTGCTTTATAATAGTTGTTAGTTAATTAGTTAGAAATAAATAGTATAATCTTTATAATTAAAAAATTATTTGGACTTGTGTTTCTTAGCAATATTAAATAATTGTAGCTAAGCTTTAGTTTTTTATGGGATTCGACTTCGGACTTATAGGCCGGATTGTATATGCAACGACCGTTTAATCCTTTTTATAAGATATAGTTCGGCGTGATCAAAGCTTCCCTGCGAGTGTGATATAGAGAGTTTACCTTAATTCAAACATTAGTAACTGCTTCCACGACTTGAACTTTCAACACCATTACGAGTTTCAAGTACTAGCTAATTAGAGATTAAGATAACAAACTCAAAGAGAATTTTTCAGGATATACTTACGCTAATGAGTAATTTCTTTGTCTTAAAGAAAATTTCTTTGGTTTGAAATTGCCGGTTAACTCTTATCGGAAATTACGGATACTTTTTAACTTCTTCAAAATATATGACCATTGAATGACTCTAATGAGACCTGTTGTGATACGACATTGACGACCTATGTCCTTTACGCTTAAACTTCAGTTCGACCTTCTATGTATATCATGGTAATTGCGGTGATATACATAGCAGATAAAATGGTGCACTTTCAATAGGCCAGTTATCTGTTGCCTCCCCCTGGAAGAAAAATCCAAATAAAAAAACTAATCTAATTCTCTAAAAAAAACAGTTCGATGTACAAAAGTTAAGCTACAATACGTAACTCCTTAGTACGTCAGCGGCTATCAAGATCGTTTTATTAAGCAGTGACCTTAATAAGAGCAGTTCAGTGCATGAAGCATCGTGCGTTCATGGAGGAACCAGAAAAAGGACATACTCCAACATGTATGATGTAAGTAGGCTATCATAATTCGAACATTAGTGGTCTGAACTATTGACATATAGGCAGAGGCGGACCCAGGATTTTAGCACAGTGGGGACACAATTATATACTAATTACTAGCAATAAAATTTGATGTGCAACTCTTTGAAATCTTAACAAGTATGATAACTAATCATCCAAGTATAAACAAAAAGAAATTCTAAAAAGGAGAAAGCACCGAAAGGGGGAGATTTTTTCGCAAATGGGTTCTACGGGAAGTAAAAGTGTTTGATTTAAACCTGTTTTAAGATTTAAATTTTTGATTTTTTTCTCAAATAAAAAAAGGGTCAATGATCAAAAGGGTGTTCAAACTTCAAAAATTAACGAAAGAAATCAAGATTAAGGGGATATTAATAGTCAAAGAACTAAAAAGGAGTCTCAAACTCTTAGTTTCAATTGCGAGTCGGAGTTTACGAATATCCGCTACCATGTCAAAGTGATTGTTAAAAAAAGTTGTGACAGAATGATCTGTATTTTTCTATTTGTGGAGCGATAATTTGTTATCTGAAGCTTTTAATTTTAAGGGAGAAATTTGAAAAAGAATAAAATTAATTAACTTGACTATTATGCATGAATACTAACTACATTTGAATTCAATAAAATATAAAAGTAATAAATAATGCCACATCCTTCTTCTTAAAAAAAAACAAAAGGTGGTGGCAAAATAATTGTATTTTCTATTTATGGAGCAATAAGTTGCAATTTGATGCCTTTTAATTTAAGGGAAGAATTTGAAGAGAATAAAATTAATTAAATAATACTAAACTATAATTGGCTTCAACAAAATATAAAAAAATAAATAAAGTTCTTTAGTACACTAATTCAAAGTAGAAAGAGAATTAGTGTATAAAATGGGAATAGGAAGGTAAAAAGACTTGAGCAAGTCTCGAACCCACGTTCTTATGCAAAAGGAGGAATCCAAAGTGTGACCCCATAACCATTCCTTCCGTCTCTCTTTCTTTGTCTGGGGGTACAAGGAAAATATTTAACGGGTCCCAGCTGTATGTACAAACATATATAAAATACATATATAAAATTTTTGCCGAGACTAACGAGGTCCCGTGACCCCTCAACCTACAACATAGGTCTGCCCCTACTTATAGATCATACGTAGACAATCTTACGAGAGCTCATTTCTCCGTTTCTAATTTTCTATATAATGAAGATAACTTAGCCTCGTTTGGTTTAGAAACAAGTAATGTACGTAGAGATTAATAATATAAAATTAATATTCAAAGATTATATATAATATAGGAATTAGTTTCTGTTGAATGTTTATTTGTGTTATTACAAATTGTATATTTTTATATGTTCTCATTTATTTCACAAATAGAATATTGATTACTGCATGAAAGGTTATTCTTGCCTTTTAGTTATTTTAATTCAGAAATTTTTATTTTATATTTTTACTTCGCATTCTCGCATAAATAAGCGTAAAAGTTAATGTGAAAAAGAAAAATCAAAGCCCAAAATTATTTGAGTCTTTCTAAGTTTTGTGTAAAAGAAAAGATATAATTGTATTAAACAATACAGAGTACTATTTAATTTTATATGAAAATTACTTTTTGTACTGACGTGACGTTATAATTTATGGCTTTTCCAGAAATATCACAAGTGAAGTTTAGTTATTTTTCCTTTACATTTCACTTTTTAGAGACTAAAAAGGTGAAAAATTAAATTGCGTTAGCCCAAATTTTAGTTTTTACCGTCACGTACCTGACTGCACGAAATTAGAGTTGGAGGGAATTGATGTCACGTGACCTCATTGAACCGTCACCTACTGCTAGTCACGTGCCATACTGACTGACAGATCTATCACTAGCTTTCCCCTTTCTCCCCATTTTCCAATCAGCATGACGTGTACTCTATATGGGTCCCATCGTAGTGCCACGTGGAATAGAAAATTTCCAAAGAATGACGGTGATAGTGATCACCTGAGATGACATCTAGCGTATGAATTAGTAAAATTTACTGAATTTTTCGATTTGATAGTCTAGTCACTACTGCAAAGGACACGTGTCAACAGACTTTAGATTATTTTGTTTTCTCTAGCTTATTTTTTGTTGCTAAGAATGGAAAAGTTTTATAGGAAAAGGAAGTTCAAATTATATTTCTATAGATATTAATTCGCTCGTAAAAAGATAACGAATTGTGTAAGTGAAAATTATTTTTTCACCTGAAATACTTCTTATATAAAATTTTCAACTTTGAATTATATATTTGAAGTTGGAGTTAAAATAGTGGAGCAACATTATTTTGCAAATAATGTTGAAAAAAAATTGATTCTTTAATAACAAAACGGAAATTAGAAATCAGAGTTAAAAATTAAAATCAATAAAAAATGTTGAATGTTTTATACTTGATTGAGCAAAATTATTGGGGTATTATTACTTTTAGCTCGCGCCAGAAATTATTTATATTCGACAATCAAAAAAATATACTCCATCCGTTTTAATATATGTGAACCTATTTCCTTTATTCCGTGCGAAAAAGAATGACATATTTCCCTATTTGGGAATAATTTACATGTATGCAATGATTTATAGCCACACAAAATATATGTGCTTCATTTTACACTATAAGTTCAAAGTTTTTCTCTCTTTTCTTAAGCTTCGTACCCTATCAAATCGGTTTACATAAATTGAAATGGAGGGAGTATAAAGTTTGTATACAACAAATGAAAATGTATTTTCTGTTCTTTGAATAGAGGTTTGCTTTAAGAAAGTTGTTTTCTTATAGTTGTATTATCCTACTCGCTACTTACTCACCTCTTCTTTCTCAATTGATCATGTAAATCTTATGAATTATTTCTCTGATTTTGTTCCCCCTTTTCTTTCTTTTCTTTTTTTTTTTTTAATGTGGACTTTGTCCAGTCATGAATCATGTTTTACTATTCATCTCTTTCTCTTAACCTATACCTTAACAACTATCTTCTTTAACCACACCCTGGTCATGACTGTTTAAAACATCCTCTTATCAAAAGGAATTTATAGCAAAAGCCACTTCAATGCCTAGGAATTTACAGGTTAATCCATCGAAGTTATTAAGAAATTAAGAGAATAACCATTTACTAGGTATAACAGGTTAAAAGAAGAATACTAAGCTTAAAAAGATTTTTTACATAAGATTAATCATAACATAAAAACTTGTAATTTACATATAGGGGAAGATATTTCAGAGAATATAAAGCATATAAAACTTACATAGTTAAAAAGTGAGGTGAGTTTTCCCTTTCGAGAAAACCCGAAAACTTCACTCCTACTTAGCTTACTTGCACAATATTTAAGAATTTACAACGAAGGTTTTATACTAGAGTAGAGGATATTTTGGTTAAGAAAAGAGGCATAAGAATTTCTTGGAAAGTTTGGTTTTGAAGAATGGTTTTTTGCTTCCGTGTTCTTCTGTTTTTCTTGCTTGTGAACTTCTCCTTTTATAGGCAAAAATCCGGACCTCAAATGCGAATTTCAAATTGCAAAAGCATCTTTATGACTCAGCCGGGTACTCTTTGGGCCTCATCGTCACGTGAAGTCGTTGAAGATGGCTTTGCATTATTGCCCTTTCTCATGTAGCTGCTTTAAAGAAGATGTCATTTTTCCCTTTTCTTTCGTTTTCTTCCTCTTTATTGGAACTGACATTCATACATATTTGTACACACACACACACACACACACACACACACACACACATATATATATATATATATATAT
>ML382501.1:0-12143 GCA_005239525.1 Nicotiana knightiana | reverse complement strand
TAACTCGATCGAATACAGTATCGAGTGCCAGTCGTGCCTCCCCTAGTTTGGGGCGTGACACGACGGTTCAGGAGGACTACAAGTGGGAGGGCAAAGAAGTGGTTTTCTCTGGCCCTGATGAGGACATCACCACACATGCGGAGGGGTAGCTAAGAGTTTATACATACCCCTTCACGATTGGTGATGTGTGGCTATAAGTCATGGTTTAGCACATTATTTGCCTGGCATTTTTATACGCGTTAATGATAAATTACACTTTATTTGCATTTAATAGGGTCTATTTTATGTGTAGGTGAATTGGAGAGGGAGTTATCCAGGTGTTGCAAGCTTAAGCCAAGGCTGAAGCTGGCGTTAGCCAGGCGTCACAAGGCAAAAGCCAGGCTGCACCAGGGTTAGGCTGGCGACGTCGGGCTTGGGGCCAGGTCCAATCCGAGTTTTGAAGACTTAATTCGTTTCCGGGTTTGACTAGGACTTGGCCCACACGTTTAGGTCTTTTCCTAAATATACAAATAGACCTAAAAATGCCATTTTTGAGGACTTTTGCAACCGGAGGCAAGGATAGCTCATAGAACAACCACCGGGGGTTAGAGTGAACAATTTCTACATCACTTTATCTTTATCTTGTACTTTAATTATGAAACATACTTTAGATATTGTTACTTTGATCATGAGTAGCTAAATTTATAGTCTAAGGTTATGATGGAACCTATTGAAGGATGATTTTCTTGTTACGTTAATATAAATTTGCCATAATATTTTCTCTATTTGTTCAACTATATTATTCTTGTGGTTGATTGAAGGGCCCTCAATTAGCTGTGCCTATTTAGTATGTATTACTCCGGGGAGGGTGCATATTTAGGTAGTTGTTGAACAACATCACTGCTAAACGTATATCAGGGATCAATACGAAGGTTTAAAGGTGGGATTAGGGATAACGAAACCTTGGTGCGATCTGAGTGAGTTGTACTTAATGCCAGCTAGCGTATTTGGGAGAATATGTCTAGTAAATTGTGATAATTACTCAGGAGAGATTTACAACAGTTAGAGTGCTCATGGTCGATAGAGAAGACTTAGGCAAATTTGTAGAAAACGTAGCGGAAAAGATTCCGACAATAGGGGAAATCACAACCTTAGATCATTCCAATTCTTGTTTACAACCCAACCGTTCGTAGTTAGCTATTAGTTACTGCATTTTCATTATCGTAATATTTAGTTTTTAAAAAATCTAAATTGTTACTTAAATATTTCTGAAGATTGATTGTGTGAATTTGTGCGAGTCTAGTAGCTGTGTTTGATAGGTTAATTCCCTGTGGGATTCGACTCCAGACTTATTAGCCGGAATATATTTGCAACGATTGCTTAGTCCTTTTATAAGGCATAGTTGGGCGTGATCACTTGGCCTGGTGGATACAATAATCCTCGACTTTTACAAAAGGTACAAGTCTGCTTCGGCAGATTCATCCGTATTTTGAAGGATCATGATCCTTCTTCGCTACTTTGTCAATAACACAGAGGAACCCCGATTTACAATCGACCTTCTGCTTCCCCTTTACAGCCCCCGAATTTTCCAAGGGGGATTAATCAAGCTTGTTTTCCGGGCAAAGAAAGCTTCATTCTCGAGCATTTATGAAGATAGGGATTGAGAATGGAACGGGAGATTCGTTCGGGTGAAGACTGAGGATATCATTCTCCTTGAGTTCATGTCGCTCCCTGAAAAGTCAAACCTAGCCCGTAAGTTCCTCTCCTTTTAGAGTATTTAGAATACCTTTTGGATTTTTGTTCTTCTTTCTCATCACCTGGTTCTACCATCGTGCATCGGTTGCCTGAGTCCCCAACGCAATTCCCCGCTTCAAAGAGTGGGTAGAGGGGATGCGCAAACAATTATCGTACTGCGAGCGTGAATGGCNCCCCCCCCCCCCCCAATCAAGTTCTCTTTGCTATTCAACGGTCATACTTACTAAGTCTTTCTCTCTTCCACAGTTTTGCACTAGACCATTGTGCTTGGGTAGTGGACGAACACGAGGCTCCGTCTTCACCTGCTAAACCCTCTGCTTCGGGACAACCTGAGGCCGTTATGAAGAAGGAGGAGAAAAAGAGAAGAAATAGGAGGTCCTCTGGTTCCCCGAACGCTGACGCTGAGGCCAAGAAGAAGAGGGTCGCGATTAGGGTCCTAAAGTGCAACAAGATGAGTACCCGGGCCTGGGTACCGGACCCCCGAATCCCTTTACCGGCTCAGGGACTGCCCTGAAGATGACGACTTAGAGTTCTTCATCCATGGGCTGGCCGTTGATGAAGAAGAGCAAGCAACATCGGGGGGAAGTGATAGGGAGGTTGAACCATCTTTGGATCGGGAGCCCAAAGGAAAGCTAGTGGCTACGTCCTCTCGAGAAACTACTCCTGCTCCGAGAGAAGACGCTGGTGTCATTGATATCGCAAAGTCGCTTTCTCACATGGAGTCTCTATTTGAAGAGGCTTAGGCCATCAAAGAGAAACCAAAAGAGACATCACAGGCCGCAGACGAGGCACTCAACCTATTCTTTGAGGGCATGGACATCGGTGGATTGGACGACTACTCCGGGTTCGGTCACCTAGATATCTCAAAAAAAGATGTGATGTTGGAGTCAGGCGGTCCGAGATCGAGCCCAAATCTAGTGAAGCAATTCCCCTCCTCTAGCGTGGATCCCGACCGTAAAAGAACAGTTCTTGTTTATGATCTCGGAGGATACCCGGGTGCTGTCCGGACCAGTTGGAATTGCCAATTATCTTCGCTGCTTGGTGAACAAATATAATTAGGCGAAGAAGAGTGAGGTGGGTGCAATAGCGCTTGTGGTATTTTTTTGATCGCCGTCTAAATTTGAATCAGCAAAACCTTGTAAGATAATATTTCTCTTTTTAAAACAAAGTGTCATGCTTGAGGTGCCTTTGAGGTATCACGATATCCATTTACACCTTCCCAATGCTCTTTTCTTGGATCTGACATTTATCTACTGGCAACTCTAATTGCATAGGCTATGTCAGATCTAGTGCAAACCATAGTATGCATCAAACTTCATACTGCTGAAACATATGGAATTTTGGACGTGAAATTCCTTTCTTCATTTGTCTTAGGTGATTGGTCCTTCGATGGATTAAGATGGCTTCCGAGTGGAGTGCTTCTGGTATTTGCTTATTACCTTCTGTATGTACTTTTCTTGAGACAAATTTAAGATTCCTTCATATCTGTTTTTGCTAATCCTTATCCCAAGCATTTGCTTAGCTGGTCCTAAGTCATTCATTTCAAACTCCTCCGCCAATTGTTGCTTAACCCTGTTGATCTAATTTATGTTAGATCCTGCAATTAGCATATCATTAACATACAACACTAAAATGATATAGGATTCATCAAGATTTTTGATATAACAACAATTGTCCATCTCACATCGTGTGCAACTGTTTTTATACATGAGTCCAACAAATTTCTTGTACCATTGTCGGGGAACTTGTTTCAAAGCGTAAAAACTTTTCTTCAACTTAAACACAAGGTTTTCTTTACCAGAAACTTGAAACCTTCAGGTTTCTACATATAGATGTATTCTTCAATGTCATGCAAGAAAGAAACTTTAACATCTAGCTGCTCTAAATGCAAATTTTCTGCAGCTACAATACTTAGCACCAACCTAATAGTAGTTAATTTGACCACAAGAGAGAAGATCTTGGTTTAGTCAATTATTTCCTTCTGCTGAAAGTCTTTTACTACTAATCGTTCTTTGTATATTTTTTTACCATCATGCTCTTTCTTGACCCTGTGCACCCACTTGTTCTGCAGTGCCTTATTTCCTTTTGGTAACTCTGTAAGTATCCATGTTTTATTTTTTTGAATAAAGTTCATCTCTTCTTTCATGGCTAGCTTCCATTTATTCGAGTTTATCACCAGCATCGCTTCAACAAGATGCTCTGGTTCTCCAGCATCAGTTAGAAGTAAATAGTGGAGAGAGAAAGTTAACCTATCTGGAGCATTCATGACTCTTTTATATCTCCTTAACGTAGGTTCAGGAGTAACTGGTCCCGAATTTGATTCAAGTCTTATCTCCAGATTTGGTTTTGTATCTGATTCTATCTCTGATTCTGGCTCTGATTCTGATCCATATTCGGCTTCTCGTTCTTTATCTTCAATTTTAGAATTAATTGTAATCCATCTAGCCACTTTATTTTCTGAGATTTTTTCTAACTCAACTATTTCAGATGTCTGTATGCTGTATTGGTTGGTTCTACTCCAAGATTGTCCTTGTACATCACATTTTCATTGAATGTGACAATCTTGTGTCTTAATATCTTTCTATTCTGATCATCCCAAAATTGATAACCAAAATTATCGTCACCATAGCCAAGAAAGAAATATTTCTTGGCTTTAGGATCAAGCGTATCTCTATCATTAGGGTTTACATGCACATAATCAACACAACTAAAGGTTTTTAGATGTGAAAGAGTTACCTCC
Source organism: Nicotiana knightiana (assembly GCA_005239525.1). NCBI lineage: Eukaryota > Viridiplantae > Streptophyta > Magnoliopsida > Solanales > Solanaceae > Nicotiana > Nicotiana knightiana. Next base: position 7,669 of record ML382501.1, on the reverse strand, counting down.
TTTCATGTCCATACCTCCTCAGGAATTTCAAAATTCAGCGGCACTAAGGGTCCCCTGTTTATGAGGTAAGCTATTGTGTGAACCTTCTCGGCCCAAAAATATTTCGGCAATCTAGAATGTATTCTCATACTTCTGGCTCGTTCATTCTGGGTTTTATTCATCCTCTCAACAACACCATTTTGTTCCGGCGTTTCAGGAACTGTCTTGATCATTCTAATCCTATTCTTAGAGTAGAATTCTTCGAACTCTTGACTATCATACTCTCCTCCATTATCAGACTTCAAACATTTTAACTTTAGGCTTGTCTAAGTTTCAACTTCAGCTTTCCAATTTTTAAAGGTGACAAATACATCAGATTTGTTTTTCAAAAAATAAACCGATACCTTTCTCGTGGAATCATCAATGAAGATGACATAATAATGTGAGCCTCCCAGAGAAGTTACAGGAATTAGTCCCCGCACATCTGTATGCACTAGTTCCAGCTTCTCTTTCTTTGGAGTCTTTCCTACCTTTGAGAAACAACTCTCTTTTGTTTTCCATAAATGCAATCTTCGCACAAACCAAATTTATCATGCTTGAGATCTGGTAACTTTTCTTTGGATGCCAATAACTTCATCCCATTCTCACTCATATGCCCGATCCTCCGGTGCCACAATGTTGTGTCACGACATGGTCAACGACTCCTATAGTATCTCTCTGTATTGCGGTTGCAAACAGTGTTCCCTTCTTGAAGCCTCGTGCCACAACTAAATCTCCTTTGGTTATTTTCCATGATCTGTTACCGAATATTGTTGTGTATGCTTCACTATCAATCTGGCCCATGGATATCAGATTTTTCTTGAGACCAGGAACATGTCGGACATTTTACAATTTCCATAGTGTGCCTTGTGAAGTCTTAATAAGGACTTCACATTTCCCTACAATATCCAAAGGTTTTCCGCCTGCTAGATAAACCTTCTCGAATTTTCTAGCAATATAATTATGCAATAATTCTTTGCATAAGGTAGAGTGAACGGATGCACCTGAGTCCAAAATACAAGATTTGATTGGACTGTCTGCATAATAAATTAGTGCATCACCAACTTGTTCAATAATTGTATTTGCTGAATTATCATCCTTGTATTGATCATTGTTCTTCTTCGTTGGCTCTCTACACTGACTATTGTGGTGACCTTTTTTACGGAAATTCCAACAAGTAATGTCTCTGTGATTCTTCGATTGCCTTCTTTTCCTTGACTTTGATCAGCCACGACCATGACTTTGTCCTCTTTGGATGCTTCTCCCCCTGCTTTCGGTATTAAAAGCAGATCCTGGGGAATTATTTGATTCTCTCTGATGAATATCTTTGCTTATAATCAAGTCTCTTATACCATCCAATTTGAGTTTGGTACTTCCCGATGAACTGTTAACTGCAGTTATTGTTGCAGACCAACTCTCCGGTAGAGATGATAGTAGAATCAACGCCCTGACTTCGTCATCAAATGTTATATTAACATAACTTAACTGAGTTAATATTACATCAAAATCATTGATATGTTCCATAACAGAACCACCTTCTGTCATCTTCAATTTGAACACTCAACGCATCAAATATACTTTATTTAAAGCAGATGGCTTCTCGTACATATTTGATAATGCTTTCATCAAGCATGCAGTGGTCTTCTCGTTAATGATGTTGAACGCTACATTTCGTGTCAGCGTCAAACGAATCACACCAAGAGTTTGGCGATCTAATATATCCTAATCCGCTTTGGCCATATTCTTTGATTTTACCCCGGTCGGAGGTAAGTGTAATTTTTTCTGGTACAAATAATTCTCTATTCGTATTTTTCAGAATCCAAAATCTCTACCATTGAACTTGTCAATATTACCTTCCTTCCTTCGGACGCCATTTTTCACAAATACTACTTTGTGTAAGAAAAATATCCAACAGTAATGGTAGACATTAACACTATTGGTGAACAGCACTGCACTATTACTGAATAGTGAAATTGTGAATAGTGTTAGTATTAATGATCAATAGTGTCACACTATTCTTGTAAATAGTACACTGCACCAATACAATACTTCTCTACAAAAATTACATTGTATGTTCTATGATAGTAGTTTTTGGGAAGCGTGTCAGGCTAATAGAAGGGAAAAAATATTTTAGAGAGAAAAACAATAAATTGCACAAGATTGAAGACATGTAATTTTTACCCTCCCCGTGATTTTACACATTTTAGGTCTAATATCGTTATTTTAACTAGTTTTGACCTTTTTACTTTACTTTACCACAAAAACAAAAATTACAAAAATTGTGATGACCCAAAAGGTCATCTTGTATAAATTTAGCAAAACCTGTGTTCCGAGGCCCCGAAAGCCTCCACTAATCTCACCTCGATATGCGTGCACAGCCCGAGTGCATACCCGAGAAGCCCTTATGTGGAAATATGTTAAACAGTTGAATTGATGATAATTAATGGAATAAAGTTGACTTTGGTCAACATTTTTGGTAAACGGACTCGGACTCATGATTTGACGGTCCCGGAGGGTCCGTAGGAAATATGGGACCTGGGCGTATTCCCGGATTCGAATTCCGAGGTCCCAAGCCCGAGATATGAATTTTTGAAGAAAATTGTTTTCTGAAAATAAGGAAGACTTTTGAAAATGAACTTTGATGTGAAATCTATGTTACCGAGCTCGTATATTGGTTCCAGAGCCCGTAACAGGTTTAATATGTGTTATATGAGTTATCTGTCAAATTTAGAAAGAAACAGACTTGGTTTGACGTGTTTCGGATCAAAATTGGAGAATTTAGAAGTTTATGAAGTTTGAGAAAATTCTATGGATTTTGGAATTTAATTCATTGTTTTTGATGTTATTTTAGTGGTTTGATTACTCGAATAAGTTCGTAGGATGATTTTGAAGTCGTGGGTATATTTGGTTTTTAGACCCGAGGGCTCGGATGAGTTTCGCGTAGGTGTCGGGGTGCAAAAGAGTTGGAAAATCTGGTGTTTTTGAGCTGTTCTGGTGTTCTGTGATTTGTTCTCTGCGATCGCGGTGTGATTCACGCGATCGCGATGCTCATATGGAAGGGGGTTGGGAAATTACCCTATGCGAACGCAGGGCCTTGGACGCGATCGTAGAGCCTGGGGGTGCGATCGCGAGGGGCCTCACGCGATCGCATAGGGTTAAAAGGATCTGGGGGCAGGGCAACATGTTGCTCTACGCGAACGCGATCGCGATGGTCAGTGTCCAGTACTCTTGCGATCGCAGTCCCTTGTTCGCGATCGCGTAGGTCTAAAACCCAGTACTCTCCGCGATCGCAACTCCCTTTCCACGATCGCGTAGAGTAAATTCGCCCAGTGATTTTAAAGCCTTAAAACAGAATCCTATTTTGGGATTTGTCATATTTTTCACCGTCTCCTTCTTCTCCAAGCCCCATAGCCGAGTTCCAAGCTACTTTTCCTCCATAACTTCATAGGTAAGTGTTCTTAACTCCGTTTTATTTCATTTTCATTAACTATTATTAGATTCTAGGCCTAAAATCATGGATTAAAAGGTAGAAATTGGGGGTTTTGGGTTGAGTTAGGGCTTTTGGAATTTTGGGGAGTTCAACCTCGTTTAGGGGTAAGATTTTAAAACAAATTGTATATTCGGGTTCGTGGGGGAATGAGTGATCGGGTTTTGGTCTGAACCTCGGGTTTGGACCAAGCTGGCTCGGGGTCTAATTTTGGTATTTTTGGAAGAATGATGGGAAATGCATATTCAGGCTTTGGTATTGAATTATTGAGTCATTATTGATATTGTTTAGTCGATTATGTCTAGTTACTATCGTTTCGGAGTTGGATTCGATAGGGAAAGCAATGCTTGAGACTTGATTTGGATTCTTGGAATCGAGGTAAGTGTTTGGCCTAACCCTAGCTTGAGGGAATAGGTGTCGAGTCATATGTGCTACGTGTTATTATCATGTTCAATGTATAGGTGAGGTGGCGAGTACCTATACCTTGTTTTCAAGTATGTCTGTGAGTCATATCTTATGGTATATGTGTTTTTCTTCGATATCCACTATGTTATGAAGTAGCTTCTATTTTGGAGATTATTCAATTGTTGGAAAATACTTGGTTGGGAATACTGTTGATTAGTTGTTTGGTTGAGGATTATTTTGGTTATGTTGTATGTTCAGTGAGATTGGTTATAACTGGGTCCCTTGCCGAGACAGTGATATTTCTGTTATTGTTCCCTTGCCAGGATGTTGTAAATTATGTTTTGTATTGTGGTTCTTCCTTGACAAATTGTTGTTCTGATTATTGTTGGGTAAGGAAGAGTGTAAAACACGAAGGGTGATGCCGTTCCATGATTTATATTAAAACTACGAAGGATGATGTCGTGCCATGATTTATATTAAAAGCACGAAGGGTGATGCCGTGCCATGATATGAGAGATAAATAATGTCGTGCCATGATATTGTGAGGTAAAAGCACGAAGGGTGATGCCATGCACTTGTTTCGGTGAGAATTAGAGTAAAGCACGAAGGGTGATGCCGTGCACTTGTTTTTGTGAGAATGAGAGTAAAGCACGAAGGGTGATGCCGTGCACTTGTTCATTCCCTGTTGTCATTCTGATACTAGACGGTTGCCATGTTCTGTTACTCAATAAGTGTTTTTCCCCTTTGTACCCTGGCATGTTCTTCCCGTATTTGTACTTAACTGTTTACTTCCTGCTGTTATTTCTATTATATATTATTGAATTGCACAGGTGTTTATTATTTGTCGTGTCCTAGCCTCGTCACTACTTCGCCGAGGTTAGGCTCGGCACTTACTTAGTACATGGGGTTGGTTGTACTGATGCTACACCTGCACTTCTTTATGTTGTGCAGATTACGGTACCGGACCCGGCAAACAGTGATCGAGGGAGTGCCCGTCAGTCCACAGGCGACACTGAGGTAGTCCTGTAGGTGTCCGCAGGCCTTGGAGTCACATCCTATCTTATTCCTCTTTATTTCTGTCTTCTCTTGTACTTCCGAGATAGTTGTATTGTTTTGTTCAAACTTTGTTTTTAGCAAAAAATCTTAGACTGTTCGTGAATTTGTGACACCAGTCTTGGGGGTATGTTTAAGGTAATTTTGTACGAATTATTATTTGAGATGTTGAATTTCTTACCTTCCTCTTTCTCATATCTATTTGTTCTTGCATGTCACTCTAAAAAATGCTAAACAACAAAGGAATAAATCAGAATAACTAGTAACGTTGGCTTGTCTAGCAAGTTCAATGTTAGACGCCATCACGACCTGAAGGTGGGATTTCGGGTCGTGACAATTTGGTATCATAGCCCTAGGTTGCTTAGGTCTCACAATTCATGGACAAACTTGTAGAGTCTGAGGGATCGGTACAGAGACGTCTGTACTTATCCCCCAGAGGTTGCAAGGTTAGGAATAACTTCACATTTCTTCTTCTCTGTCGTGCGGTTTGAATTCTAAATGCTAACTGATTTTTTATTCTATTCTCTCGCAGATGGCGAGAATGCGTGCTTCCTCATCTACTGATCAGCAGCCCGATCCTCCTATTGCAGCTCCTGTGAGGGGCCGAGGCCGAGGCCGTGCTAGACGCCGAGGCAGAGCTAGGGCTCAGCCCAGAGCAGCAGCACCAGCGGAGGACCCATAGGTAGACTTTGCCGGTGAGGTCCCTGCTTAGGCAGTTCCAGTTGGACCAGCTCAGGTCCCAGAGGGGTTCATTGCCACCCCGGTTCTTCAGGACGCTCTGGTCCGTTTAATGGGCCTTGGGGAGAGCGTGACTCAGGCTGGTCTTCTTCCTACTGCACCAGCCGTCTCTCGGGCTGGGGGAGGGACCCAGACTCCTGCTACCCGCACACCAGAGCAGCTAGCTCCTCAGTTCCAGACTCCAGCACCTCAGGAAGCTAGAGCAACTCAGCCGGGTTTTGTGGCACAGGTAGTTGAGAGGGTAGCCATGTCCGCCGATGCTTTGTGGAGGTTTGATTGGTTCACCAAGCTATTTTCTACTACATTTACTGGTGCATCATCAAGGGATCCCCAGGATTTCTTGGACAGTTGCTACAAGGTTCTCGGAAAATGGGCATTGTGGAGTCCAATGGAGTTGATTTTGCTACATTCTGTCTTTCTGGTACCGCCAAGACTTCGTGGAGGGACTATTGCTTGACCAGGCCGGCTGGGTATGCACCATTGACTTGGGCTCAGTTCTCCGAGTTATTCATGGAGAAGTTTCTACCAGTTACTCAAAGGGAGGGTCTTCGGAGGCAGTTTGAGCGCCTCCTGCAGAGATCTATGATTGTTACACAGTATGAGACCATGTTCATTACTTTGGCCCGACATGCTATCATGATACTCCCCACTGATCGTGAGAGGGTGAGGAGGTTTATTAAGGGTCTAGCTCGGCCTATTAGACTCCAGATGGCCGAGAGACAGGTACTGATATTTCATTCCAGGGGACGGCCAATGTGGCCAGGCGTATTGAGATGGTCTTATCACAGGGCATTGGTCAGGGGTCTGACAAAAGACCTCGCTATTCCGTTCATTTCAGTGGTGCCTCATCTGGAGGCAGAGATTTCCTTGGCAAAGGTCATCCTCCTAGGCCATTCCAGTCGGCGCTTCAGGTATCCCGCAGTGCACCATCAACCCTTGTCAGTGCACCGCCGCTTCAGAGCTTCCAGGGTGGTTATTCTGGTCGACAGGGTCAGATTCAGGGCCAGCAGCCTCAGCAGCAGAGGGCTTGTTACTCTTGTGGTGATCCAGGGAACATTGCTAGGTATTGCCCCCGAGCTTCTGGTAGTTCTCAGCATCAGGGTTCTCATGCTATGATTCCCGCACCAGGTGCACCCCCACCCCCTCAACCAGATAGGGGTGGAGGTCGAGGTTCCAGAGGTGGAGGTCAGACTCATAGAAGTGGAGGACAGGCCACGAGAGGAAGAGGTCAGCCCGCAGTAGGTTGACCCAGAGATGTTCAGATCGGAGGGGCTCCGCCCCGGTGCTATGCCATTCCTGCTAGGCCTGAGGCTGAGGCCTCTGATGCAGCTATTACGGGTATGGTTTCAGTTTGCAACAGAGATGCTTCGGTTTTATTTGATCCGGGATCTACTTTCTCCTATGTGTCTTCATATTTTGCCCCTTATTTAAGTATGCCCCGTGATTCCTTGAGTACTGTTGTGCATGTGTCTACACCAGTGGGTGATTCTATAGTGGTAGATCGAGTCTACCGTGCTTTCTTAGTAGTCATTGGTGGTCTGGAGACTTAGGTTGATCTTTTTCTTCTTGATATGGTTGACTTTGATGTTATATTGGGTATGGATTGGTTATCCCCCTATCATGCTATCCTGAACTGTCATGCCAAGACACTGACCTTGGCTTTTTCCAGGGGTACCTCATTTGGAGTGGGGAGGGACTCCTAGTCATTCTTCGGGTAGAGTTATTTCTTACATGAAGGCTCGGCGCGTGGTCGAGAAGGGTTGTCTGGCCTATCTGACCTATGTTCGTGATTCTAGCACCGAGGTTTCTTCCCTGGAGTCTGTGCCCGTGGTTCGTGAGTTTCCAGAGGTATTCCCTGCTGACCTGCTGGGTATGTGTTGGTCCCAAACGCACACGCAAATATACGTGGTCTTAGCAAGTAATATAATGTTAAATCGAATGTCGAACCCACAGGGACTTGCATAAACT
>ML382489.1:30708-44929 GCA_005239525.1 Nicotiana knightiana | reverse complement strand
AAAACCCTAGATTAAAGAAGTTAGCTAAACAAGTTCATAAGAATAAAATCTAAAATAACTTGCATAATGAAACCACAAAGTAATGAAGAAAATCTGTACAAATTGATGTCTTGTCGTCCTTCTCTTTGAATCTCCTCTTCGAATCCCCTCTAAGTTGTGTTTTTGTGGTCTATTTATAAGTTTAGGACAAATCCTAAACTTGTATGAGACTTCTATTTCAACCGGGAAACACTTAAACTCGTCAAAACTCGAAATTGACCAGAACCAGGAGACCGGGTGTTTTGGCTCTAAGGCCTGGATAAGGCCAGGCCAGGCCTGGCTTTAGGAGGCAAACGCCTGGATAAGGCCAGGGTGTTCCCTCTCAAGCGTATTTTCGACGTATTTGCATCCATTTAGCTCGGTTTCCATCTCCAATTCACCTACACATAAAATAAACCCCATTAAGCACATAAAAAGTGTATTTTTATCATTAATGCGCATAAACTGTAAGGCAGATAACATGTTAAACTATGAATTCTAACCTCGCATCAGGCATCCTCCCGTACACTTCTAATACTCATTCTGAACAAACAACTTTATTACAGGGTCTGCAACTTGCTGATGACAAAAATCTCACTCCACTGGAAATAGCCATTGACACAACTAAGGTTATAAGAATGCTAAAACTGGGCAATGAAACTTATGAACCTATTATCTCTAAGTGCAGGTTGCTAATTCAAACCGGAAAAAATAATGATCAAACAAGGCTATATGGAGCAAAATAGAGTAGCCATCTTTTGGCAAAAGAAGGAGCCAAGAAGGAAGTTTTTGGAAGATTGACCATGCTCGTAGTTTCTCATATTTGGACATAAACTAAGCTTTTGGAAGATTGACAATGCTAGTAATTTCTCATATTTGGACAAACATCCTATAAACTACTTTTTGGTAGGGGTCCTAATAACCCCTTAGGTGTACCTATTCAAACAATGTAAATATAAATACATCCTTTAAACCAAAAAAAAAATAAAAAAAATAAAATAGAAGAATAAAGAGAAGAAACGAAAAGAAGAAAGGGAAAATGGTGCATAAAAACTGTCGTCTTTCTTTAAGTGGTACACGAAAACACCTTGAAATGGGAAACGGCGTTTAAAGCGGGGTTGCAAATACAGGTAGATAGATAAAGAAGCTGAAGAAGCAAATAGCAGAAGCAGTGCCCCTCCTGACACTCTCCCCATAACCTACACTCCCACATAAATAAATACACACCAAAATCCTATCTGTAAAAATCTTTAATTTTTGTTTTCTGGGTATGTGTGAAAAAATGACAAATATTTTAGCACCTATTTATTGAACCCAATTTTCCCATTTCACCCTCTCTCTCTCTCTCTCTCTTTTTTCTTCAATCAATTCCTGATCTTTCTTTTGTTGCTGAAAAAGATTTGCATCTATAGATTAATTTAACTAGTTTCTTGTGGGGTTGCTCTTTTGGAAGTGTTAGTGGTTATGGCGATTGCAGCAGCAGCTGTTATCGTTCCATTGGGTGTTCTCTTCTTCATTTCTGGTCTTGTTATCAATCTTATTCAGGTAAAATTCTTGATTCCAACGATTTGGAATCTTAATTTTTGTGTCTTTTCTTTTTCTTTTTGGATTAGATTTGTCTGGATTTGAGGGTACAAACAACTTTTCATTTGACTATGTTGCGATCTAGTTAAGCAATTGATTTTATTACTTGGGAATTGCTATGTAGGCTATTAGGTTTCTGGGTTTTCTCTCTCCTTGAATGAGATTTTTTATTTTTATTTTTTTTGGGGGGGGGGTTTGATTTTTTGCGTTCAATGTTAAAAAATGAATTTCTGCTTTTTCTGGTTCTGGCTTTGTCTAAAATTGGTGAAGCTAATGGATTGATTTGTGGTTGTTGGTTGAATCACAGGCTACTTGCTTTGTCCTTATACGGCCAATTTCGAAGAGCACATACAGGAGGCTTAATAGAATCTTTGCAGAGCTCTTATGGCTGGAACTCGTGTGGATTGTTGATTGGTGGGCTGGTGTAAAGGTAATGCACCTACTGACCTACAATATATGTTAATATATGTATGAACTTTTGTTGAATAAAGGGTAGCTCTTCCATCGTTTGGAAGCAAACTCAGTTTTGTTACACTGGTGTATGTGCTCAGCTTAGCTTATCATGCCTATTTTCACATCCCTCCCCTCCACCAAAAAAAGAAAAATCGAAAAAAGTACTCCCTGCATTCCGGTTTATATGATATTATTTCTATATTTGGAAGCAGTTTAACTTTGTAATTCCCGTTCTATCCTTAATGAGAGAAACTTTTATAGCCACACAATTGTTGTGGCATGATTAAGACCACAAGTTTCAGAAGTCTTCATTTCTTTCTTAAAAGATGTTTCGAGTCAAACTATGTTTGCATAATATTGGAAAGGTGGGAGTAATAATAGGATAAAACACGGAAGAATAGAAGAGGAACAAGCTATATTCTCTTTTGATATAACCCCACTACATTAGGACTTCTGTTTGACGTCTCAAGGAATAAGAAATTGCATACTGCAAACTGAGACCACTATAAGCTGGGTTGACAATTGAAAGAAACAAATTGATGAGGATCCTCATGATCCTAAATGTTTGCTTCTTGCTTGAGTATAAATTTTACGACATTATCTACTCAGTAGTTGGTCTTGAGTTATTAGGATTGCAACCTGCATTATGGTTGGCACTGGTAGCAATTAGCTAGAAATGAGTCCTTTTTTGATGGTTATGGTTGCAGTTTTATCTGTTTCATGCTATCTTTTAAGCTTTGTTATTTATTTACGAAGTACTATATGCGCAGATGCAGTGATCTCATATATTTCTTTGCAAGGAAGGGTATCTCCAATTGTCTTATACTTTATTATCAAAATAGTCTAATTGCCCTATGCATCTGAGAACATGTGTGGTTGGACAAATCAGCTTCTCTTTTTGGATCACAGCCTCATTTTCTGTCAATATAAACTAAGATGTTATGGCTTTACTTAAACATTTTTTTTGCTTGTAATAGCATGGGTGTTTCTTTCAATCACTCTCTACACAGCCTGTAGTGGTTTCAGTTTATCTACATGACCCTTAGTGATTTCAGTTAGCTTTGTGATCCAAATGAAAGTGTAGAGAGACCAATATGCAAAGTTTTGGAGTTTTCGACATCTAAGTTGCTCAGACACGGGTATCGGTGTTCCACACCGGTGCAGATCCGTCGATGTGTAAATTCTAAGATTCGGAGATACGGATCCTAGTACAGATTCAGGTGCGAGAGCCGGCTAAAAATAATTCAAAAGAATAAAAATATCTCTAAATTATGAGAAGTTTTGTGGAATACTTACGCATAGCTTGTAATGTGTGGATTTCCTTTTTATTCTCAATTTGTAGATAAGTAAAGGATTGATTTTATAGATAAGGTATACTATTTTCTTCATATTTACCCTAGTTTTGGTTCTGATTTTGCGAGTTAAATTGTATCTCGGCTCGAATTTTTCCGTCCGTCGTGGTCAAAGTACGCAAAATTGTTTGTCCAGATCCAGTACGGATTCCATACGCACACCCATACTTGTGTCATGTCGACACGGGTGCGGCACCTAAACTACTGTGTCAGAGCAACTTAGGTTTTCGTGGTTAGAATCTAAGCTGACATCGTAATGTTTCAAAAGCTTTCAGTATAGGATTTGTTCTTGAATGTTTTATAACCATGTGATCTGATTTATTCATCATTTTATTTGAAGACATCACACCTCAACTTCTTTGAAATGTTCCAACTTCCAAGTCATACTTTTGCAATTGTAACGAGGTTTCCTTCCCTCGTGCCTGTTCTCATTTGAGTTTCTTATTCTTCTTTTTTATTGGGCTATACGCTGATTGCATTTTTACCCTTTATTTCTTTTGAAATGTTGAGTTGGTGTCTTGGGATAATAAAATACCTCAACTTCATTTGAGATAAGAGAGACATGATTGAGATATTATTTTTGACTTGCTTTTGCATTGATTTTTCTTTTTGTGCATGTCATGTGAGAACTCTTTTTTCATTGATGAGGTTTTCTGGTTGCAGATTAAAGTATATGCGGACCCAAAAGAATTTAATTTAATGGGTAAGTTAAATTTATTTCCATTTTTATGCTGCTGATCTTATGATAATATTTTGTCATTTGCTTTCGCATGATTGTTATTATTGGTAAATATTGATCTTTTCAGGTAAAGAACATGCTCTTGTCATTGCAAATCACAGAAGTGACATCGATTGGCTTGTAGGTTGGATCTTAGCTCAGGTTTGTATTGACAGTCAATAAAGTTATTTGGGATACATTAGAATGTTCTAGATTCATTCAACATGTTTAGGTTAGTGGCATGAAATATTCTTCTCAATTTGATATAATTAGGAATCTCTACATGTAGGTAATTTTCCTTTTTAGTAACTTTCTTACTTTATATGTCTATACTTTTTACTTATTTCAGGTTGTCTAAACTCTTATATAAAAGGAACTATCTTGTATTTGGGCCACATTCCGCAGTGATTGGATACCTATGTGTTCAATATACCCTTAATGTGTGCTTGTCGCCCCTATTTGCATTTATTCATGTTAACTATGAGCCTGTTTGGACATAAAAAAAAATTTCCTTTTTTTCAAAAAAAATTTCATTTTTTTTCGAAATCAGCGTTTGTTCACAAAATTTCCAATTTTCACTTGAAGATGCATTTTAAAATTTTCGAAAATTTGAAAAACTCCAAAAAACTGTTTTTTTAAAATTTTCACTCACAAAACTTCAAAACAACCCAAACTGAATTTTATGTCCAAACACAACTCTAAATTCCAAATACCATTTTCACTTGAAATTATTTTTCACCATTTTTTGGAATTTTACAATTCTTATGTCCAAACGCCTTCTATGTATTGCTTGGAAACAAGTAATTTTGGGGGAAGTTTGATCTTACTACGGAAGTTAATTAATTTTGAAAGATGCTCTGATACATGATAAAAATATGGTCTTTTCATATTATAAGTCATAGCTGTTTTTATTTGACCTCTTGCTTATCAATTCTTGAATCTTTCAATTGCAGCGATCTGGTTGCCTTGGTAGCTCATTAGCTGTAATGAAGAAATCATCAAAACTCCTTCCAGTAAGTATTTGGAGAAATATTATGAAGATTTTGCATCTTTTTAAGACTGAATCTTGTTTTTATCCATTGCCCACCAATTGCTTTTAGCATGTATGGAGCTGTCATTTAAGATGGTGTTGGTTAATAGTATATTTTTCTGGTTTCCACAGCTCGTGAAGTTCATTGTAATAGAAGGACAAAGGAATTGATGATAAATTAGATGTTTATTCTACTTACACAAAAAAGGATGTTAATTCTCCGCTCTAGTATTAGTTTCAACCTCGAGGGAAAGAGGCTGTTGTCTTCATTTATTTGAACACAGTGGTAGAAAATCATGATGATGCCTGGAATTCGGCTCAGTTTTTTTGTTGGTGAAGGCTGATAGACCTGTAATGTTTTTTTGCTTGAATTTCTTTGAAATTGCTTCCTCCAAACCCAATTTATGTGACATCCTATCTGGTTTGACAATAAGAAAATGTTATACGTTATTTCACTAATAACATTATGTCATACAACTTTTACAAAGTTACAAGACTTCAAATTCACTTAACTAGTTAATTTTTAAAATTTGATACGATGTTTCTCTATAAAAAAATACTTTAATATTTTGTTCCACTACTACTAATAAATTACGTAAGTCAAGTTAACATTTTAAGTTCAGAATCTAGTCCAACACCATTAATAAAATGGTGAGAGGGAGTATATGCTTATTGTATACGTCTCTCTCTTGGTTTATGTCCCTGCAGTTGATTTCCAGAGTATGATAAGTAATATCGTGGATTCTGCAGGTAATTGGTTGGTCCATGTGGTTCTCTGAGTATCTTTTCCTTGAAAGAAGCTGGGCCAAGGATGAAAGAACATTGAAGGTATGGTTAAGCCAGATCACTTGCAGACACATTTAAATATAAATTTGGGTGTCCTAATTATTTTAAAGCGATGTGGCAGCAAGGAAGCAAATCAAAGATAGAGTTGTCTATATGCTTTTATTTGATGCATAATACATATTGGATATACTTTCTGTTTCCGTTGGCTTATTGATGTTTGTTTTGGTGTCTGCTTTTATTATTCCAAATTACCCTAACTGTGATTTTATGCATTGGGTGTCCGATCTGCAGTCAGGTCTTCAACGGCTAAGTGATTATCCTTTGCCTTTCTGGCTGGCACTTTTTGTTGAAGGCACCCGCTTTACACAAGCAAAGCTTTTGGCTGCTCAAGAATATGCTACTTCAGCTGGGTTACCTGTTCCAAGGAATGTATTGATTCCTCGCACTAAGGTGGGCACCAGTATTTCCTTTTTTCTCCACGTAGATTATATTTTCGAGGTAGAGTTTGCTGATTGTTTCTTTTGAATTGTCAATATGATGATAGATCTGTCTCTCCATATTCGTTGACCAAAGCGCCTTGCTAAACGTTATTTTTGTTGGGACAATCAAATTGTGAAAGACAAATAACAGATTGTTCTGAAGTTTAGAATGTATTCTATTCTACTCTAACGTGATTCTTTCATTGCATTGCTATCTTTAATGTTTCCTGAAGCATTCTGTATTCATTTTTTGTTGGTTTCAGGGTTTCGTTACTGCAGTAAGTCATATGCGCTCATTTGTTCCAGCTATTTATGATGCAACAATTTGCATCCCCAAAAGTTCACCTGCACCTACAATGCTGAGACTCTTCAAGGGGCAGCCTTCTGTGGTAAATAAAACTATCCATTAAGTTGGAACTTTGGTATTCTGTTCAAGTATTTGCCAGTCATTTATGGCGTCAGAATACTGGAAAAAAGTTCTAAGAAACTTCTAGTTGTCAAGTTCTTACTTGTGATTTTCACTGTGTGATGTGGGAGTTCCTACGGATGCCAATGGAGGGGATGGGAGGGAATGCTTGGGAAATTATTTTAAATAAATTGGTTTAAAAGAAGAGAAAAAAATTGAAAAAGAAAGAGAGTTGCTGAACATAGGAAAAGCATGAGAAAAGACAAGTTTAGAGATTATAAGAGGAATAACAACATATGTTAAAGTAAAGAACATGACAGAGTAAATAAGCAAACTAGGTTTTTTACTGTTCATGCGTGATTCTATTTACGTCATTCCAACTGGCGAATAGATTTGTCCACGGGGATCTCTTCCCTTACATATCTGGGATAAATAGATTCTAGAATGTGATACCCTCTGAGAAATCGTAAAGCGTATTTGGTCAATCATCAGTGCGCTCCGGTCTGGAAAAATGTTGCAATAAAGAAACAATATATAAACTACGTTGAGCATATTATGCCAATTGGAATTGTGCATATCCTCTTCATGGATGTTAATGGAGTCCACAGAATAAACCTTGTATCTTTGTGTCCAAAAATTTAACTTGTCTCGTAGTACTTAAATTTGCTGGGACTAAAATGTATGAACCAAGAGAGTTTTTTTTTTTTGTCTAGTGTTTAGCTTTTTATTTGCTATTGTGCAGGTGCATGTGCACCTCAAGCGGCATGAGATGAAGGATATGCCTGAAAATGATGAGGCCATTGCCCAATGGTGTAGAGATATCTTTGTGGCCAAGGTTGTCCTTTCTTTCTTGTTAAATCTCCTTACCAGAAATTAACTGTGGAAACAATCCTCTCTCGTGCTTATTTGTGATGTCTGTGAAAAGCATTCAAACTCCTTTAGATGAGTCTCTCATTTTTATGTTGTTGTCTGGTGACCTGCTCTTCCACCAGGACAAGTTATTGGATAAGCATATTGCTGAAGACACTTTTGGGGAAGAACAGCTGCAAGACATTGGCCGCCCAGTGAAATCCCTTGTGGTACGACACTTTCTGATTCTGCTGGCGAATTTGTGTATATTTTGGTTCTATTTGTATATCAAATAACTCTTGCCTCTCCTGAACAACAGGTAGTTGCATCTTGGGCATGCATTCTTATCTTAGGAACCATAAAATTTTTACAAGCAACTGCCTTATTGTCGTCATGGAAGGGCGTTGCAATTTCAGCTGCTCTCATGGCTGTTGTTACAGTTCTTATGCAAATTTTGATCAATTTCTCCAAATCTGAACGCTCTACAGCTGCCAAGGTTGCACCGGCAAAGGAAAAGAATGTGAATCAGCCTACAGGGAATGGGCAGGGACAAAAAGAACTAATGAAGTGATGATATATGATTTCCATCTGAGATAGTGAATGATCCATCCCTCAATTTGTAGCTTTAATCACGAGAATTAGAAGATGATGTTTGCGTTAATATAGTTACTTGCTTGTCTATTTTAAACGTGTAATTTTGGCCACAATGAACGAATTTGTGCTCGTCTTTGTATCTTTAAGATGCAATCAATAGATTAATTGTTATTCACTCAAGTCGACAATGTTGGTAAACTGCATAGCTTTATGCTGCCATAGTAGCTGAACTGTCTGTTATCGGTGTCCTATCATTAAGTGGGAAGTGATGAGCCACATGAATTGTATCCTTGTTTTTATTTTTTTGCCCCAACATGACCTATATTCTTAGTCGAATATACACCAAGTATCCCTGCCACGCTGAATGCCCAAGGATCTGAAGCTGCCAGGAGAGCAGACTTAAGAGAGTCTAAGCAGTGTTATGAGAAACACGGCATCGAGATCATCTCGACTTTTTCAGATGACTGCAAGGGGTTTGGTAGAACTCAATAGCTTTGAGTTAGACCCTATATTTGTATTAAACAGTAAGCTTAATGACTCAGTTTTTATTTTTTCGTAGAATGTAATGAAAATTGAATAGTGCAATTTAACTTGCCTTATTTTCATGTTAGTAATCCCAATTATTGGAAAATTACGTGAGGCGGATAGGCAGAGGGGTCACCGACACCCGGAAACTTCGATATATACTTGCTAATTTTCTTCAAGAAATAGTCAGATATTAACGAAGGCTCCCTTACCAATCTTTAAGAGCAGTAATAAATTAATATTAAATGTAACGGTGCACCCGTGACAATCCTGGCTTCGCCTCTGCGTGTAACTACTTTCTTTTTAAAAGCTCTGGCAGTGTAAAAATTTCTACACTAAGTTAAAATCCCTGGCTAATAGTTCATAGTTGGATAGAGTCCCTGAAACCTGAAAGATGATAATTGATAAACGATACCACAAAATGACTGCATCCTCCATGAATGATCAGAAATCAGCAACAATGGGAAAAAAGAAGTGCCGGAAAGGGAACCAAGGTTCATGAAAATTTTGAACTTTCATTAACATTCAAAAAATTCTAAATCATTACCTCTGAGATTTACCTAAGATATCTACATTTGGTTTGTAAACTAATCTGAAATTCTGATCCTGTGAGAAACAAAAAAGGTACCGAAAGACAGTAACCTGAACACGCCATTATCTATCAAGGCATGACATCAAAATTTGGACTCAGTGCTCCGTCAGCCTTCGGATCAACTTATACACAGGTGAATACTTCTATCAAATATCTGATGAGGGTTTTCCTCAAAAGGAAATGCATGACCAACAGAAACGATCATCCTCATGCATGTCTAGCACTGTTACCATGCAGCTGAGAAGCTCTTAGACTAGGCTCATCCTGAAGTGACATAAGATGCCGGAAGTTATATGCATCCTGTAAATTACAAAAATGCAAAACTGGAGGATAAAGGACAAACCTGCAGACCATATGTGAAACTTGGCTGCCTAAAATCCAGATGCCCCTAAACAAATGGAAGAAACATTTCATAAATTCCATTCTCTGAATATATATCCAAGAATGTTAAAGTAGTAGCATAACATACTAGTCCAGGAATGCTTTGTTGAGACCCGAAAAACCCATCATGGCCAGGTGCAATTGTATTGAGTTGTCCCTGCAGCATGATTAAAATATATCTCATTT
This sequence comes from Nicotiana knightiana, assembly GCA_005239525.1. Lineage (NCBI taxonomy): Eukaryota > Viridiplantae > Streptophyta > Magnoliopsida > Solanales > Solanaceae > Nicotiana > Nicotiana knightiana. The sequence continues at coordinate 34,976 of ML382489.1, read as the reverse complement.
ACATGGATCTGAATCTTTTAAGAAAATCCAATTCAATAGACCAATATCACATACCAGTCCCTGCATATTCTGTTGGTTAACATAATAGCCATCATGGGGAGGTTCCATCAAATTCAACTGTATCTACCAGTGAACACGAATTAGAGATCATAACAGTAGAAATTGCCAAATTTTACTTGTAATGAGTCATTCCATTTTTGCAAGAACAAAGCAACAGTCACGAATGTGATATAGGGAAATATTGTAACCTACCAGTCCCTGCACATTCTGCTGTGTGCCATAATAGCCATTCAATGTCATTCCACCCACACTAAGATTATCCTATAACCAGCAATTTAAGTTAGTATATCACCAAAGTCGCACACGAGCGAAAATATCATTACTCCAGAAAAAAAGGGTTCTCACACACTGAGCATTTCTTATCATGCTAAGGGATTCCTTAATATGAACTTGTAAACATGCAATAAACAATGAATAAATTGCTAAGAAACAAACCATCTGCTGCAAGCTATCTTGAGCTTCAACTATTGCGGCTTCTGGTTCAGTGTGCACCTGAGACACCAATATTTTAATGTGGTCATATCAGTGGAGCCAAATTATTATAACAAGTTATGAAAAAATAATTAATGATCCTAGAACCAACCTTCCGTTTCTTGTTTGTATTTTTCTTCCTACTTGTTTTGGTAGCATGAATCCCTTGAGTATCTTGTTCAAGATCACGAAGTCCAATAGCACTGCTGCTACATTCTGTTAATGTAGAACTTCTATTGTTAACATTCACACAGTCCTTTAGAGCTTCATCTAGGACACGGAAGGCAATACCGTAACTCTCCTCAGATAAGGAACCCTCCTCACCCAGTTCAATTGCCCTTCTACATAGATCGTTGTATCTTTGCACCCTGGTTATTCTTTCGGTCCCCTCAAGCAACTGTCTATTCTTAGCATCTTTGGTCCACCTCTTCAAAATATATTGAGATGGGATGCTTGGAAGACCACAGATCTGAAGAACATTCATTGCATGCCTACAAAGGAAACCTTTGTATTCAAATAGAAGGCACGAACAAGAAACATCTGATTTTGCCTCATTCCACGTGACCATAAAATTTTCATTTTTCTCGCAGTCATTAACCCTAAAAGTTACATTTTCCCCATTTTCAGCTTCCTTCTTTGGATGGCACCCAACTACACCCAACACTTCAACTTGAAATTTCCTAAATATAGCGTGTGTATAAATTGTTGACATCTGCTTTTCCCAAGGTGAAGGTGATTTTAAAGCAGGATGTTTCTGCAATATCTCAAAGTCTGCTACTGCTTCCTCTTCATATCTATTTTGCAGAATCATTCCATATTGTCGCATAAACTCTTTGAGACTAATTTTCTTATGAATGTACTTATCAAAGAAGGAGCTTATACTCTCTGATCGTTGAGCTGTTGAAATTCCAGCAAAAAAACTGCCTCTCATGTAAGCTGGAACCCACTTTCTGCGCTCCTCATACAGGGTATGAATCCATTCATTCTCTTGCAGTTCGAATCTGCTGACCATCTTCCACCATCTTAAATCAAATTGTTCATCAGTTACTGACTTAAATATACATTTGCTGAATTTTTCCATGAAATTCTCATGCTGCTTTACGACATGGGCAAGAATATCTGGAATTGTTTCAAGCACATGCCAAAGCGCAAAGCAATGACGTGAACACGGTAAAACTTCTTCAATAGCTGCTTTGAGTGACTTATCTTGATCAGTGATCATCACCTTCGGAGCCTGCCCACCTACTGCCCTAAGCCACGTCTTCATCAACCACACAAATGTTGGTTTGGTCTCATCTGCTACAAGTGCACATCCAAGCAACATTGGTTGACAATGATGGTTTACCCCAACAAAAAGAACGAATGGCATCTTCTCATTGCTTTTCGTATAGCTGGTATCAAAGAAAACCACATCACTAAAGCTGACATAATCTTTCCTACTTTTGGCATCAATCCAGAACACGTTCCTTAAGCGTTGATCTTCATTGAGATCAATCGCATAAAAGAAGTATGGGTTCTCTCTCTGGATATGCATGAAATACTCGAGCATAACTTGCGCATCTCCCTCTTCTAATGACAAGCACCTGCCTCTATCTAACTGGTAATTTAAATCGTTAGTTAGCAGGCCAACTTCTTGACTTCCACCACATTGTCTAGACATCTCAACATACATCTTTCTTGTTCGTTCACTAACAGCATGGAGAATATCAATGTTATTTTTCTCAGCAAGTTTAACATTCCTGTGAATACGGAAATGATAAGCCAAGGCTGGTAAAAGCTCATGATTATGATCCTTTATAAACTCATGGATATACCATTTTCCATCTCGCTTTCTCTTAACATGCATGCTTGCTTTGCAATCGGTCTTTTTGACGCTAGGACGTCTACTAGTGCCAGCATCTGATTCCGGAGTCACACCATATCTAGAACATGCAAATTTAGCATCAATGAATTCTTTTGATTTCTTTGAGCGACGACTGTTCTTAATCGAGGTAGTGAATCCCATGGACTTGGCATATTCTTGGTAGAATGCATACGCAGCCTCGTGGGACTCAAATTCAATCCCATCACGTGGCTCCAAATCTGCATTTCCTTCTACTCCGGCAATGCTTCTCTTGGGAGAAGTGGCAACTCCACCATCCCTATTGTGACATGTGTTGTCTACGGCATCAACCATATCACCAATCACTTGAAGACTACTGTGCACGACAACTCCATGATCAACCATCTTTTGGACAACATTTCAGTTGTTTTTACTTGATCATGTGTTCTTCAAGGGCTATATCCATGAGAAATCAATCTTCTCCAACAATAGCTGGAGAGGAAAAATGTCAACTCGATACTAAAAAATTCCTTTTTTGTTGATAGGTCTGCACTGAACAATATAAAAATATGCAAAGTTTCAGTCGTGAAGAAACTTGAACAATCAACAAATGTTGACCAGAATCTTATTTCCATTCACAAAGTTTAGCAACCAGGTTGAACCCCCAGTCTAGCACCCACTAGCAACAATGATTTTATTTTAATCCTAATACCACAATAAACAAATGAGTTCTATTTTTAACAAAAGTTTGTCTGCAATAGCATACAAAATAAGAGAATCCTTTTCAGCAATACTAAAGCCAGGACAATTTGAATTCAAAATAGATATCACATGAAGTGGAGTAAAATAATAATAACAAACTGCAATGTCATAAAGTTTTGTTTAGTGGAGTCACTTCACTCAAAGGATCAGTTTGCAAGCAGCTCAGCCAGAAACAAAACATGCTGTTGGCGAATTTGCAAAACCAGTAAACGAAGCAAAATGTCCATCAGAGGAAATCTGATATCCTACCACTTGCTAATTAATTATAAGAACCGAGCTTTCTTGCAATCTCAATCTAAACAGTAATTTCAGAGAGAAAAAGAAAAATAGAGAAGGGAATGGAATTGACAGTTAAACAACTCATAAGCTAAAATTATTTAACCGGATGTCCAGCAAATGTTGCTTCGACAATGTATTTCACTATGGCTGCAGTATTTCAGCTGTCCTGTCCATATTCGAGACTTGAGAAACAAAACTCCTCAATGCGCTTTACCAGCATAACCCTCACTCCTGGAGGCAGGACAAACTTTAATTCACTATGGCTGCAGTATTTCAGCTGTCCATATTCGAGACTTGAGAAACAAAACCCCTCAATGAGCTTTACCAGCATAACCAAAAAACCCTACCCAAGAGCCTAACAATGGCCATTTCCCACTTGAATTCCCTTGATGACTTGAGCCCCCACCTTATGTTAGGTCCAACATTAGTTGAGGGACTAAGTTGTAGCCTCCTTATCTGGTCTTGGTCAACCTTTTCCGCATGAGCGCTTTTGCAGTTGAGTTACGCTCAATGTCCAATTTTCACATGGTATTAGAGCCAGACCCATCAATCCATGTTGTGTTTCTCAATGTTGGGCCCCCGTGTTACATTGGGGGGTTTAAGTCCCACATTGGATGACGAAATGGGTTGTGGTCCTTATATGTTCTAGCACAATCCGCTCCTCATAAGCTTTTTGGGTTGAATTAGGCGCACTGTCCATTTCTTCACATGTCGTTACCATTATCCTATCCCTTCCTTGTCTGGGGATGTAATAAACTTAGCATACCAAACTACAAACTAATAAAGAAACTCTAGCATGGAGTGCCTTCGACAAAAATACAAAGCTACAACCACGGTCATATATATATGTATATATATATATATAAGATGTGTA
>ML382489.1:0-10852 GCA_005239525.1 Nicotiana knightiana | reverse complement strand
GGGGGGGGGGGGGGGGGGGTGAGATGCTAATATTGGAGCCAACGTTTATCTGCAACAAATAAGTTGGGTTGGAGAAGAACTTCATTATTGATTAAGAATATTATACTTTGAGAGTTCTTTGGAACTTTTGTTACTTATGCTTTGAGATTTATCTTTCAACCTTTACTAATTCATAGTTCAAGGATTGTGATATCATTGATTACTTTGTGATATTCTTAGAAGGCGATTAATACGAATTTTTAATTGTTGTCTCAAGTTACTCATAAAGCGGTCAAGATCCGCATCCATTGTTTTGATTTGTTTTTAAGGCGTTTGATTTCGTCAATAAATCAAAACGTTATTACTTGGATCTTGTCAAGGCTATAGAACTTGCATTCTTGGAAGGCCTTGGAATTATTTCCTTTGAATTTTCCCATATTCTTTACTTTCTGCACCTTAATTCTAGTTATTCAATTCTTTATTGTTATTGCTTCCGTATTTACTTCTCCAATTCTTACTCTAGTTAGGATTCCCGACCTTGTTGTTATCAAAGATGGTTAAAGATGTATCTTTCTTGATAAAAATTCACATTGCATCTTTTATTTATAATTGGTATTTGATTTGTATGAGCTGAGAAATTTGCACTTACTATGAGTTTATCGCGTTATTCAAATTCCAAACTTGAACCAGCAAACAGTGTGGTAGAATGAATGGAATCCCTTCAACTGAAAGCTTCAATGAGGGCGCGATTTACCCTCTTTATGAGTCTACCAGGTATCCAAATTAGTTGAATCAAATGAGATTCAGATATTAATAAATGGTTAAACTGAGAAAAAGAAAAAACTCCAAACATCAAGATCAGGTAACAAGGATCATTTACAAAAACTCAGTGTTCTATCATTGTTCTATTAAACACTCAAATTTATGACCAAGAGCTCACTTATGAAACCATGGATAAGCATACAATGTCAAGGGATGCCATGAAACCATGGAAGCAAACTAATGGTAGAATGCAACTTATGTACACCAAATGCCTAGAGATCAGGGAAAACTGAATATCCTGTAGAAGGCAACATTAAACGTCGAAATTTCATGCATAATTTTTCCCAATAATGAAGAAATCCCTTAAAATCCAGCTGGATCATGATTTCAAATTCAGTAAAGAATTGGCCGGCCCCAACTTTCTCCACTAAAACACCAGGTTTCTTGTATGCGGCAGGGGTTGAACGTGTGACCTGCACCAAACCCACACACCACGCTCTGCGCCCTTACAACCTAACTAAAGCCCTGGGGTCATCTACAAGACGAACAATACATGCTCCAAGTTCAGCTAGAAGGTTCAGGCCCGTCATGTAGAGCACAACATACTGTTGCTTTATGATGCCCTTGGTACACTTTGATGTCTTTGCCAGTAGATGTGGACCATAATCTTGCTGTTGTATCAGAAGATGCTGCAAAGGGTAGTGTTTTGTATGATGCCAGAGCAAATTGAAAAGCCAAATACTTCAGAGACCAACTGCTAAAACTTAAATTTGAAATGGACAGCAGGAACCTAAAGCACCTAAGAAGCCCTTTGAGTTGGAAATTCTTTTGGCAATACAACATTGAAAAGCACAGAAGCATATCTGTCTAATCTGAAAAGGTCTTTGGGCATAAACAGCAGATCTAAAGGTTTTAAATCATCAGATTCTCTATCTTCAGATGTCATACATAAAATCCAATAACTAAAATCTATTCTCGAAGAAAACCTATATTGGCAGACTATGCCAACCAGTACCATGTTTATTGTTTTCAAGTTTCAAACATTGAATCAGTCCCTAGTCGCCCACGCAATTCACCCACCCACAGAGGGAAAGAAGAAAAAAAGATTTTGACCACCATAACATTTATCTCCCTGAAAAGAAAACCTATTCCTGTTCCTTCAATAGTGGAATGTTGATAAACAACAAACTCTCCTCAACACCTATTTTCTACCAACAGCAAAAACCAAAACCACAGCAAACAAACAAAAGTAACCAATACCTAAGAGTCCAGAAATGATAGCCCAATGACACCTAAATAAACTAAAAAGGAAAGAGAGAAATGAAAAAAAGAAGTAAAATGATTAAGAAAAAATAGAAGAACCAAGGAGGAGTCAGACAATCTGAGTAGGACTGCTTTGCTCCCTAATCTTTATCATTCTATTGTCAATTATTCCCTGTTCCTAAAGATACAGAAAATCTCCTAATTTGCAAACAAAAAAAAAAGTTCATTTAGATCAACAGGATTCCATTTGTCAGCCAACCGATGCAACCCAAATGACACAAGACAGAATAAGTACTCAAATGCACCAAAAAATCTTGCTCAAGTTGAACTTCAGCCAGGCGGAAATATCAGAAATATTCTTACAGTTCACAACAATTTCAGTATGTACCTGTGATTAGAAAAGCACCATCAACAGAGAATACACAGTCCCAAACCCAGCGTTCATGTCCTGGTAAATACACCAAAATTTAACAAAAATATTACATGTGATGAAGAATTTGAAAGAAACTGCCAGGAAACAGGAAAAGAGAAGTAAGAAGATGACTGCCAGTTATTTTGGTATTCAATACCTATTAGAGTTTTCTCCAAGGTAAAGCCATCCACATTCCAAATTTTAACAGTATGGTCAGAAGATGCAGTGGCCAAATACCTATAAATTACAATTTTGAAAGGAACTAAGAATTGTTAAAGCATGTTAAAATGGAAAGTATCCAAAGCAAAATAGTATTTACTGTGAAAAGTCAGCAACTAACAGATAAGAGACTAGAAACTTAGAAGAAAAACACAAGGAATTCATGAAAAACTCTCACCTGTGAGGTTCGCATAATTCAGGCGAAAGAAGACATTTGAGGATATAACCGTCATGAGCTTGTAACTTATGCAGAGGCTCAAAATTGGTCATTGTCTGCACATTTATGTGAAGTCAGTTTTAGTAATATTCAGTCACGTCTGTAGCAAAATACTTGGAGCAATCCGAATTCATGAGGATGTTGACACATGAGAAGGGACAAAAGATGTTTGACTTTGAGTTCAATCAGACAGAACGATCTAGTTCAATAGGAGACAAGACAGTTACAGACGGGAACAAGTTGATAAGACAGCTCAGTGAAAGGTTTTACATTTATTATATTCAAAAGAATAGAAACTAAAGAAAGTTAAAATATGCTTACTTGTGTTAATTTCTTTCTCTTTCCCTTATTCTTTTTTCTTACCCCCCCCCCCCTTTTTTGGTGAAGGAGATTTGGGGTACAGGAAACAGATCACATGCACTCTTTTTTTTCCGCTAAGCAAGATCACATGCACACTTTAGAATTGTAGAATCGGCAATTGGTTACCTCGGTGCCACGTAATAAACGCCAAACATAACATGTTCCACGATTGTTTGCAGCAACAATTAAGCTTCCATCCCACATTATAGTCAAAGATCGAACAGCTGTATCCACCTCCGGTACCTAAGTTTTCAAAGATACTGATAAATACCAACTTGTGTACTTCACATTAAAAATGCACACCACAAGAGATAGTGACCACTAAAGGCCATCTATTATGCTCTACGTATTACATTTCTTTTTGAACGAAATTGATCATCAAACACCAACAGATATATCTACATGATCAATTAATGGTTAACAAGTTCACTATTTGAGTGAAACAGTTGCATCTCTAAAAAAGAGTTCCTTTCTCGTGTAATGGGAACGGTCTAGCTCTCGGAATTACCTTAATATTCACTCATGAATAACTCAATCCAAAGGGCCACAAGATATATGAACTACTAAAAACTATGTACTACATACCAACTCACAGCTACATGAATTTGCCCTCAAATCCCACACACGGATATTGCCATTTTGGTCTCCGGATATCAACTCAGTCTGTAAAACATACAGAAGAACAAGATCCATGAAATACAAGAAACGGAAAAGCTCAAGCAAATCACATTGAAAGTGTATTCTGGTGGGGCATACAGAAATAAATTGAAAATATTCAAGTCGAAAGATAACTTTATTTTATTTTATTTTACTTTCATATAACAATTTAAAGTATTAGCTCTGCTGAAATAAAGAAGTGCCTGAAAATATGAGGGTTAGAAAAATATATAGTCATTCATGTTGTTCCTATTGAGGTTTCAAAGTATCTTCAAAGATTAGAGTATGAACATGGAGATTGTAGTGCCTAAATACAAACAAATATTTGGATCAATTTTCCAAGAGGATGATATAATATACGAAGATGTAATAGACACATTAAATATAGGATCAATGAAATGAAGGAGTTTTATGGACCCAACAAAATGAAAAGCAAGTTCCATAGCACAAATGTGCAACAAACAATATTATATGGAAAGGGATGTTGGACATCTAATCCCTAACATATTTACAAGTGAATATCATAGAAATACTGTGAAAAAGAAACAGCATAGATATGTTTACAAAGCCAAAAACCAAAGGTATTAAGACGGATGTAAGGTGGTACCTGCTTGAGCAAGATTAGAAATGATCATATCAGACAAAGGGCGCGAGACTGCGAGTGTCACACATAAAGGATTAGATAAGAGGTCCTTTTAGATGTTCAGTCATCTTCTATGCAAACCTATGTTGCTCAGACTCTCCGAAAATATGGATGGGTGCGTGTCGGATCCTCCAAAAATAATGTATTTTTGGAGGATCCGACACGGGTGCGGCAGCTATTTTGGAGAGTCCGAGCAACATAGATTGCAAACCTCCATATGCATTGTTCTGCTGGCGTGCGAATATGATGAATGAAGGTAATAAAAGAGACGAGGTAAATACAAAACACATGAAGGAAAGTTGTCCTTAAGACCTTATATGCCTCGAAGCACAGCAATTTAGCTATGGACTGAATACAATGGAAGAAAGTGATCATATAGGCAATAGCTAGTTGGGCTTAAAGTTTTAGTAGTTGTTATTACACTAACATTAGGCTCGATGTACGTTATGAATCTATTATTCGGGTCAGAAACTTGTATGTCAGAAAATCCGAATAGGTGATACCAACTAGAAGATTAGTGCTTACTAGAGGACTCTTAGTATGTGAGAGATATGACCATTAGAGTATATTAGAGAACCCCTAGAGCTAGATAATCCTTAAGTACCGCTTAATGAAATATTATGGATCCAAACAGAGCATTTATGATATTGAGGAATTCACACAACCAACCCCAACTAGTTTGGGATTGAGGCATAGTAGTAATTGTTGTAGAAACTTGTATGTCAGTATATATGGATTAGGGTAAATTTCAGAAACAGCTAGTTCTAGAGAACTCTAATTTGTCATAAAAGATAAATTAGTTGCTATTGGATTGAACTGGAACATAACAGAGCAGAATGAATCTTGACGATTCACATAGCAGACCCAACAATTTTCAGATTAAAATGTAGTTGATTGATTGTTTGACAAAGATTTCTAAAAACTACACAGTAAAATCAAAATTAGACATACCCAAAATATAAACACTTCTTGAAACATAACTAGAGGTAATCAACAGAAGCATAGCAAAAAGGCTTGTTACATACTAAATTATTAGAATATGAAGATGAAGAAGTAGCAAAAATGTACAATAAAATCACTATTTGTGCCAATGTTATGTCTATTTTCTTTAGCACATCCTCCATCTTTTCTGATGCAACCCAGTATGAATAGCTCATTCAAACTATTACCAAAAACTCAAAGATTTGATATGGATATCTATGTGATGAATAAAGCCAGAGAATTTTGCTAAGAAGAAACAGACAGGACAAAAGCTGACTAAAAGCACTGCTCTTTTTGTGAGGTTCTAAGAGAGTTCGACATTCAGTCAAAAAGTTAAATACATACTGTGCTTAACACAATTCATAGATCACAGTATAACAACCTGGTTAGGGTGCAAAACTACAGTGTTCACAGCTGCCCGACTTTCATATTCCCTCTGACAACCTGGTGCCCTAATCATTCAACAGATTCAAAGATACGTTGACTTAAAGGAAGATGAGAAGTTGGAAAGATCAGAAGACATCTGACTTGATATCTACAATACCTCAGATCCCAAATCTTTACGGTGCCATCTTCAGATCCAGAATACATCCAATTTCCATCACATTGAAATCCTACCGCCATCACATTGTTAGTGTGTGAATCAAAGCTCTTCAGCTGCCAAAAAGTATGGCAAATATCTTTTAAACAACTCAAATGGATACAAACTAGATATATCAAAGGGAGAGCAGAGCAAAGCACCAGGTAACAGAGAAAGGGAACTAAAAAAACAATTACATAAAGAAGGAAAGTCTAAAGACCTACCGGCTGAGGACTGTTAGAATTGATGTCAAATAATCGAATGTGAGGATTTCCAGCAGCAGCAAGGAAGCGTTTATCCGGAGTAATTTCGAGACGATTCACTTGCTGTATACAGTTCAAGAAAGGGAAATGAAGTAAAGGTAGATGTGTCACATAACTGCCCCAATAAAATAAGTTGATCCAAAATGCATATATTTATTCCATACATTTTGACTATCTATCACACCTTCCCTGCCAATATAGTTTGTTCGGACAGATGAACAGGATCTCAACTACTTGATGAAAAATGAGTCATATACTTAACAAAACGCAGACAACAATGCCACACAAAAGTGCCCCATGGGGTTTGATCAACTGGAAAGAGCGCAACTTGTGATGTGTGGGTTAGGCGCATGTCACAGTCGCGAACAAAAGCCTGGTATTTAAGTGGAGACAGGTAGAGGGGCGGGCTCATTATCTACTGAGTTTCGAATCGTGCATCAGCAGACCTCGGGCTCGGTTATTAAAAAGAAAAAAGAAAAAAAAGTAATGCGATGCAAAAGTGAAGCTTGAGACTATTTCCAATTTGCAGGCTTGGCATCAGATTTATCCCGTGATGACATAAGTCACATATATGTGTTGAAACTGATTTTACAATAAACAAATAAGCCACATATGGAAGAATGCAGTTAGGAAGAAACGCTGCATATAGAAGCTCGTTCATTAGTAATTTCATTCTCCCATTGAAAGGCCGAGGTTCTAATCTCAGCATTATGCCATCTTCTTTAACCGTATAACAGTCCTAATGCTACTATTTTAACAAAAGCTCTTAATACATACATATCTCAAATCTAACAAATATCAACTTGACCAAGCAAAAGCTGAACAGCAAATAATTTACATGATTCTTAGCTCAAATATTCATTAAAAATAATTTTTTTTACAGCGAAAAGATCTAAATACAAACAAATGGAATAAAGAACTGAACTTACAGATTCAGGGTATTGGATAGTGCGATAGCAGCGGGCACTTTTGGCCTCCCAAAACTTTATAGTATGATCATAGCTAGCCGTTGCTAGCACCACCGATGGTTGTTGACTCATCTTTATTCCTCCTTCCTACCCAAATTCACACAAATAAAATGGAATTTTAAGAAATTGGCCAAAAACAAATTGGCTTTTTATTTATTTATTTTGGTTAGATAATAATTGTACCTGAAATGGTTGGAATCAAATTAGATCATTGATTAATATACAGGACTAGGGTTTTACAGGGGTTTTGTGATAATTGCAGACACAATAAGAAAGCATGGTAGGGATCAGAAAAACATTTCTTTTCTATGTAATGCTTCAGTAGTATAAATTCGATCGAAGAAATGCGTACGTATTTGTTTCTTTCTTTTTTGACGAAATCGTAGGAATATATATATATATATATATATATAAAGCTTTTGGTCCCTTAACTAGGATAAGTGGTACTTTAGTACCTTACATAGACTTTACTTATACTTCAGTCCCTATTACTTTGAGGATACATAAAAAATGGTTCCATTTTAAGGCCCCGTTTGTCCCATTAAAAAAAAAAAATCCCATTTTCAGAAATGTGTTTTTCCATTAAATTTCGAAATTTTTTCGAAACTAAATTTTTCAAAAATCAAAAATTTAGAATTTTTTTTCCTCACTCACAAAACTGCAACATCTTTTCAAATAAAATGCATGTCCGAACATAATTTCAATTTTCAAATGCCATTTTTCAATTTAATTCCAGATACTATTTTTTTCAAAAACTATAACTTTTATGTTCAAACGCCTACTAAGTGTTAAGCACAGTGAAATAAAAAGAAAGAATTACAAGAAAATACACATACTTCACACCATAACAAGAAATGACCCATGTTTTAAGGTTTACCCATCCTAGCCCATATTGTACATATTTTGAAAGCACTAGCAAATTCAAAATATGTGTTCTTACAACCATTGCTTCTAAAAGCTATGGAATTAAATTTGTGTTCTTACAACATTGCTTTCGATCTCTTCTTCTCACATCCTCGACATATGCTTCAAGGGACTATATATTTTTTGCTTCTCCTCTTGTGTCACCTGGTTGCAATATAAGAAAATTGAAGAGTAGAAGTCCACCATTGAAGACCATTCAAAGCTTTGCTTTCGAAAATATTTTTTTTTTAATTTTGTTAGTTTTTTTTATTGGGTGTTGTTCCAATTGATTGAAAATATCAAAAGAAGTTAAAAATTTTAAATTTGAAGTGATTTGGAGTAGATTTGAGCAAGATTTGAGTTAAATTTCAGAGAAGACGCAAGGAAGAAGACGAAGTCAGTTTTTTGTATAAGTATGTATAATCTTGTATAATAGTGTATATGAGTGTATAAACACATCTTATACACTATTATACACTTTTATATACATTTATACAAGCGTCTGTAGACGAACTTCTTCCACGATTTTCAGTTGCAATCTTGTTCAAAACCAGTCTAAATCTTCATGAAATGACTTCAAATTTATATACAACCTCCTTATACTATTTCTAACAAGTCTAAATAACACTCACTCCAAATTTCTCTCAAAATCAAATTCGGAATTTAAATATGTTTAAACTTGTTAAAAATCTAATTTTCACCACCCAAATGGAGTTTGTTTGTTCAACTAATATTTGAGTCACAATTACTGATTCGAATATTAACTTAAATGCTTGAGGAATCCTTTTTAAAAATTAAATAGTAATTTTGAGAACCTATTGGAATTGGATGTTGAGTTTTAGCCTATTATTTTTGGGCTAGTTGATTGTAAATTGAAATATGGCTACAAAATTGAAAAGCATGAATCTCAGTTGTTCTAATGTGAAATTTTCCCAAATAAAAATCAAGTGAAACTTTCTCTAATCTAAGGCGAAATTAATTTGTAACAATAGCTTTGAATTAAATGATAACTTCATATGATATTTGGGAGCGGTATGGGGTAATTTTTTTTCTTACATATTTTTTATCTTAAAATACTTCTTGGTATTAAATTCAAGATATTGAATATTACAATTTTGCGTTATGAAATGATTAAAGACGAGAGTAAGGTTTTGTATTCGTACCCACTTTTTGTGCCACGTTTTAGCTTATACCCGCTTTGTAAAAAAAATTGCATCCGTACCCGGTTTTGCGCATAACTTCAGCATGCGGGGCTGAAGTAGCAAAGACAACCACGCAAAACTTCAGCATTCTAGTAGATGGGTCTGAAGTAGCTTGCGAACTTCAGCTCTAGAGCTGAAGTTTTTATCTTTGTAAATGGGGAACTTCAGCATACGGAGCTGAAGTTCCCCAGTTTACAAAGACAAAACTTCAGCTCTAGACCTGAGGCTCTAGTTCCCTAGAGCTGAAGTTTTGTCTTTGTAACTAGGGAACTTCAGCCTCGTATGTTGAAGTTGTTGTCTTTATAACTTGGGAAGAGCTGAAGTTTGTAACTGGAAAACTTCAGCTCTAGAGCTGAAGTTTTGTCTTTGTAACTGGGGAACTTCAGCCCCGTATGCTGAAGTTTTGTCTTTATAACTGGCGAACTTCAGCTTAACTGGTGAACTTAAGCTCAACGAGGGAAAGGGAAGCTGAAGTTATTTAAAAAGTGGGTACAAGTTAAAAGTTTTTAAAAAGCGGGTATAAGTTAAATGGGGGCGACCAAATAGGATGTCCCGCGCAATTTTTACGGCAAAAGGGGGATCGAGTCGAATATGGGCGGGTCGAAAATGGATAATGCAAAAATGGATAAATTATTGATCCGTCCCATATTTATCCACGACTTCTTAAATATGATCACTTATGTGAGAATTCCTAGTCTCCCAAACATGAGGAACCCCCAATTTGAGTCTTTACAAATATAAAAGTTAAACTCATCGATTATCTATTTTTTAAATTGATTATATGATTTTTATTTATATTTGACCCATTTTTAAAAAAAATTCATTATCCAACTTATATTTCAATGAATATTATTTATGGATAACTATTTTTTTAATCCATTTTGTCATTGCTGGATGAGAAAGTTCGGTTGTTATAGTAATGGACCTTCCTTGTTGAGGAATTTACATAGAATACATTATATTCAAGACTTATTTAAATAATTTGCAACTACTTCTTGAAAATTACATATAACAGAATATTCTTAAATCTCACCTTTTTAATTAAATTATAAATAACTTTTCATCCCTAATATCTCTCTTAAAACTCACTATTGAACTTAAAAAATAGGGATTATACCAATCAAAGCATATCACTACATTAAATTTAAAATTATCATATTTTCTCTCTCATCAAATACTATCTCACCACCAATCACTCCCACGTCAAATTCTGAAACTACTTCTCTTTAGAAACGGTGATGGAATTGGATTGTAACCATTCTTATCACTCTACTTGTCTTCTCTCCACAATATTGTATATTATATTTCGGATATTGTATAATACTTATTTATGTATATAGACTTTACTATAAATTAAAGGTAGACTATATTAAAATTGTTCTATTCATTTTTGTAAAGTGTTAATTAATATTTGTATATTGTATAGTTATATATAATATATAT